>PVJN01006530.1:17812-75023 GCA_004026805.1 Lasiurus borealis | reverse complement strand
GGCTTTGTGAATAACTTGTTTGAGTGGAGGCATCACTATGCATTCTCCGCTTTTCAAGAGCAAAGCAAGCAACTTTTTTTTTTTTTTTTTTTGAGAATGGAAGATTACTTCTTTCTTTAGTCTGATGAGGCTTCTCTCTTCCCCCAAACCAAGGCTGATGATTCAAGACAGGCCAATTAATGTTCTCACTCTGGATTTTTAAATCAAAGCAGATTAATAAAGAGACTAAAAACAAGTTGGCATTTGGGGATTACACACCCCAATCAGGCTGTGTTTACCAGAACACTTCCTGCCCTTTTAGCTTTCTACTTTTTAGAGTTAGTTGTCTTGTTCCTGCCTGTTTTCAAGCCTTGTTCTCTCGCCTGCCTATTAATTCCAGTTGTCCTTCCCACAAACTTCCTTTTTCTTAAGATTAACCAGACCAATTTCTGTTGCTTTCACCCAAAAACACCCTAAATGTATAAGAAATGAATGAGACAGACCTAATCTCAGCTTTCAGAACCTAACAATTTAGTCAGGAAGAGTACACTAAACACACAATAACATATGCATTACAAATAGTTGTGGAAAAAAAAATGAACAGGGTGCTATGACAGAGAATAATGGGATGATCTAATTAAGATTATGGGGCCACTAACTGAGCAGGCATAGAGAGAGGACGAGTGTAGGGAAGGAGACTTTCTGGCTGAGGACAGAGAACAAAGGCCCTGTGTGGGGACAGGGTTGCATTCCAGGAAGGGATGGGTGCTGGTGTCTTTGGGGGGAGCAGGAGGAGCTGAGGCTGGAGACAAAGAAGGACGTGGGCCCGGACTGGCACCGTCTGGTAGATTATAGAGAGAACTTAAATTTGATTTCAAGACAGTAGAAAAAAAAAGATTGGAACATTTTAAGTCTGGGAGTAACATAATCTAATTAGATTTTCAAACCATTCCTCTGGCTGTGGTATAAAGAATTGGCTCAGAGGGCAAGAGATAGGGAATTATCCGGTGTTCTGGAAGGTGCTGTCAGGCTAGATGGCAACAAAAAAAGATTCAGAGAAGCAAAGTCCTGTTAAGATTAATAGGTACTATTTATATGCAGAACTTCCTGCTCCTGATTGCGACTGCCTGTGGGCACAGAGGGAGCTCTGCTTTTACCTCCGTCCCCTGCAGTATCTAAATAGTTTGTGCTTCTATGGAATTTCACAATTTACAGAATGTTTTTCTGTCCAAATCTCACTCGATCCCAGAAGTGACCCTCAGAGGTTGTTGAAAAGAAAGTAACCAAGGCCTGGAGGGAGAGGTGAAGTGACAGAGGCACTCCAGTTGGTAACAACCAAACCAGGGCTCAGATCCTATTTCTTCCCATCACAGCTTGCTGCCCCGAGCTCAGCGATTAACATATAAATTGTAGACTTCCCAGAAATATTTGCAGATATGAAAATGAACTGAGACCTTCCGTGTTTTCATGGCCATGTTCTGTCCACCTGATCCTGCGTTTTGTTAAAATGGTCTTAGAACTTCATTTGCTTCCATCAGCCATCACCCGGTGGCTTCTGTAGCTGCTGAAGTCATACATTCCTGTCCCCTTTTATCTCTTTCTGCCTGGGTTCCCTCTGACATTCTTTGGATCATTTCTGTCATCTTCCCCTGGAATGACTGTTTCCCTTTGCCTGGATTAGTATTTGGACAGGCAGCATCAGAATCACTTGGCAACTTGTTGGAAATGTAAATTCTGACCCCAGACCTATTGAAGGAGAAATGATGGGGGTGACCCAGCCACCTGTGCTTCAGTAGGCCTGCCAGGTGATTTTGATGCATGCCAAAGTTTGAGAAACACCAGCCCAGATCTTTCTAGGAATAGGCCCTGAAGCTGCAGACAGCTGAGATCAGTGAAGGATGTGTTTTCTACAAACCTATCTCAGGGGCTGAAGTCACTGAGGGAGCTTGCCCACATGCCTGAAAGGTAGCTCCAAGCTGAAGAGCCTAATGAAGCTCTAAGGTGTCTTTCTGGGACCATTCTCTGCTGATTTTGAACCCATTGCTTCTGTGGATTTCACCAGATCTTCAAGGTGGAGGCCTGGAAGAGGGTACAGGAGGGAAGCTGTTCATTCCTTTTCCCCATTGTCCTTTGTCTCCTCTGTCCACTTATCATTTTCTGAACACCTGCAATGTGCCTGGGACTGTGACAGGCTCAAAGAATATAGATTAGAGTCTTCTTGGAGACAGGGATCTCCAAGGTAGATGAATGATTGCAGGTAACACGGAGAAGTAGCCTGGCAGAAGCGTATTAGTCAGCTAGGGCTGCTGTAACAAAATACCACAGATTGGATGGTTAAACAACAGAAATTTATTTTCTCACAGCTTTGAAGGTTGGAAGTTCAAGATTAAGATGTCAGCAGGGTTAATTTCTCCTGAGGCCTCTCCCCTTGGCTTGCAGGTGAATGCCTTCTGATGGTGTCTTCTTCACATGTTTTTGGTTTTATTTCTTTGGTCTGTGCATGTACATCACTAGTGACTATTTTTATGTTGTATTCTCTTCGTGTGTGTGTGTGTGTGTGTGTGTGTGTGTGTGTGTGTGTTCTCTTCTTATAAGGACACCAGTCAGATTGGGTTAGAGCCCATTCATAGGATCTCACTTAACCTTAATTACCTCTGAAAAGTCCCATCTCTAATACAGTCACATTCTGAGATAGTGGGGGTTAGGACTTTAACATGAATTCATATAGGGAAGAGTCCTTGACAGGTTATAAACAGAATTCTCAGTGGAATAGGAGCAACTGCATGGGGTAGTCAGAATGGATTTCCCAGATTTGGTTGCGATGACTAAGCTTAGTCCTAAAGTATGTTTTTAAGTAAATAGGGAGTGGAGAGTGAATTCTGGGCAGAGCAAAGCTGCCTTAAAAAGACAGGGAAGTGGGGCCATCCTGATGAGCGTGGAGGCAGAAAGTATTTTAGTGTGGCCAGAGTGTGTGGCCATGATGTTGTATCTTGCTGCCCGGATCAGGGGAGGCCAGGTGCCTAGTCTAGAGTCCCCAGTAACTTTGACTAATGGGTCAGTTGGATTCTTTGGTTACAGGTAGCAGAAACTGATTCAAATGAGCTTAAGCCAAAATGGAATTTATAGGAAAACTATCAGGGAGCTCAGAGAATTCTTGGGAAGGCAGAAGAACTGAGCACAGAAATGGTGCTTCTGGGACCAAATATCAGGAATTACTTAACGACCTTGGCAGGGTGAGCCCTTGGAATAAACAAACTCTGACTACTTGAGATGCTCCACTCAAGATTCAAAATCCCAAAACAAAGACTGGCAATGCCAAGTGTTGTTGAAGAGGTGGGCAACTAGAATTATCTGACAATGCTGAGGGGAATGTACATGTATCCCTAAGCCTTGGAAAGCTGTTAGGCAGTATCTACTAAAGGTAAACATGCTTATATATCCCATGACTCAGCAATTCCATATTTTCAAATATAAGAAGTTTTGGTGACACTCGAAGATAAGATACAGATTGGTATCAAGTTATTGCGTTATTTACTTGTTTTTAGCATCATCTCCTTTTAGTGCTCTTTTAGAAAATCAGGAGGCATACTGGTCAACATACAGGGTGCTTATTGTTTGGTTTGCTTGTTGGGAACCAACTCTTCTCTCCTAACCAGCTGCACCCTTTGATTACACAAATCACCAACTGCACATTCCAACAGTTTTCACTAGAATAGTAGATATTCTCATAGAAACATAAGAAGTACATCTCTATATATTTTTT
Organism: Lasiurus borealis; assembly: GCA_004026805.1. Classification (NCBI taxonomy): domain Eukaryota; kingdom Metazoa; phylum Chordata; class Mammalia; order Chiroptera; family Vespertilionidae; genus Lasiurus; species Lasiurus borealis. Next base: position 71,281 of record PVJN01006530.1, on the reverse strand, counting down.
AATTTATTTTTTATTTTTTAATCTTTACTGGAGGATATTTTTCCATTGATTTTTAGAGAGAGAGGAAGAGAGAGGGAAAGACAGAGAGAAATGCTGATGTGTGATAAACACATCGATTGGTTGCCTCCTGCAGGCGTCCTGACCAGGGCCCAGGCTGGGAGGATCCTGCAACTGCTGTACATGCCCTTGACTGGAATCGAACCTGGGACCCTTCAGTCTGCAGGCTGATGTTCTAGCAACAGAACCACTTTTTTTTTTACATAGATAAAAACACCATTGTACCTCTGGCAGGTGTTGAGGACCACAGAGCTAGTCTTTGTATCCAGCAGGGGCTAAGCACATATAATAAAATGATATTTGTTGACTTGAATGGACTCCCCTTGGATTTGCTTGAAGCAGGCTCTGCATGACTTCTCTTATTGGTCTGATTCCAGGCTGGATAGCTCAACTGCTCCGATGACTGCTCCGCTTCAATTGAAAAATAATGTTCAATTGGACACTTTGCTCAATTGAAAAATAGTGTCATTTTTTGGAGTGGCTGGACAGAGCAGCACGCCTACCACTGGCTTGGACCACCATGCAGTTGATTCTTGTTATTCATGGCAGTTGTGTTCTGTAAAATTATCAGGCACACTTAATTAGTGAACACTGAAACATTGCTCCTGAAACACACACACACACACACACACACACACACACACACACACCTCACATAGATTATTATTCTAAATCCCAAAACCAAGTAATCCAGGTAAATTTTATTGTCTTTATTTTACAAAAAAGAAAAGAAAGTGAGATTCAGAAGGGTTTAGTGACTTGCCTGAGGCCTCCCCACCAATGGTTGCCAAAGTTCCAATTTGAACCCAGTTCATTTGTCCCCAGAGTCTAAGCTTCTTGCATTATACTGTGCGGCCCCCTACCAGTTCCAGCAAACTCCACCAGCAATGTGAGATTGGGCAACTCAAAGTTTTCACTTTTCTGCACACGTCAGCAGATGACTAGGAAAGCCATGCAGGGTTACAAATACGTTTTAGCAAGTAGATGCTATTTGTGAACAGAGTCCACGAATAATGAGGCTCAACTGCATATTGCTCATGAGAACTTAAATCTTCAACCCCATCTTTCCATCCTGCCCTTTCTCCCCACAACATGCTTTGTCTTCAGGATTCCAGACTTTGCAATTGTCATTTTTTTTATTAATGATTTTTTTCAGAATGTCATCAAAATATACATCTAGGCAAGCTGCTGACAACATTAAAGAGACAGATAAATATGTATGTGGACATATGAGGCCACATTTGACCTTAATGGGTCCAGGCAGCACCATCCTCCCTGGCTTTGTGAGGCAGACCAGGGGAATATCCGAGGCCCACATTACTTGGCCTACAGAATGCAAAGGTAAATGGGGTGCCCATTTAGGCAAGGGAATTAGAATGCTTAGAAACACAGGCTGACAGAGTGAGCATAAAGTCCTCCCCTTTGTAGAGCTTCTGGGATTCTAAGTAGAGCAAGTGAACTGTGAATGATGCATTAAGCTCATTTAATTTCGGTAAACAAAGAAACCCATCCCCTCAACTCACCCTCACCAAACAAAACCTCTCAGAGGGGTCTCCTGCGCTGATGACTATAAAAGGAGTTCTTTCTCAAAGGGGGGTGTGTGTGTGTGAAAAGGAATGGGGATAGGACCAACCATACCTCAACCTTTCAACCATACCTCAGCCACTCCTTGTTTCCTGGAACTCATCTGCCCACCAATCAATGACAATTATGCTTTCAGGCCACTCACATATTTTAAGCATTAAACTGTAATGGCAAATACAATACATCTCCACCCGTGGCAACTAAATATTGATTTTCTTCTGCAGAAATATTGTGCCTTGGAGTTATGAAGCCACAGATGTGAAGTTTGCTGGGGGCAGATCTGCTAGTATGTACCGGAATGGGTTGGAAACTGTCCTGGAGAGAATGTGTTCTTCCAATGTTAGGGAACAGTACGGGGGCCATATTGAAACTCCAGACTTGGTGGGCGGCAAATGGAGACATGCTGGACCGTGGTGGGCGGGAGGTTTGGGATGACAGCGAGGCCCAGGCATTGAGAAGTGATGCCCACATTCACCAGCCCCTGATTTTGCAACGGAAAGAGGACACGGTGCTCTGAGCACGTGTGGGATTTCTTTGGTGATAATCTTGCCTCGTCTTTACTGTTCCTCCTCAATGCAAGGTCCAGAGCAAGCCACCTGTGTGCAGCCACACTGGGGTGCACATAAAAGATGTGCAGTCCCACCACCTTTTAAAGGGGAAGGTGAAAGACTGTGGGTACAGGCTCATGGCAAGCATGTGAATGTTTTCTCCCACCAGCCATATGGGAACTTTATTATCCTTTACTTCATTGTTTCCCTGAGTGAATGCCAAGTCATAGTGACTGAGGACAAGGTGCCAATCTCAGTCCACTGGGCACGAGTCTGGGTTTCAGCTATCTCTGCTCATTATGGGTTCGAATTATGGTTCAGGGAGCCTTTGGATGAATATCCACAGTGTTTGTCTGAAAAGCCAATGGGATCTTCTCCCATCCTCTTGACTTCCAGTTGGATTTGGCTCTAACTGATTAGTCTAATATGCTACATAACAAACTACCCCAATGAGGATCACCAGAAGAAGGTGGGAGTGTGTAGTTGGGGGCCAGAGTGGAGGTCAGGGTGGATTCTTCTAGTTCTCCTCATGCAGAGTCTCTGTGGTCTGACTGTCCCTCAACAAGTCACAGCTCCTGTCAGGAAGCCTTTTCTTCCTCAGAATTCTAATATGTCCACAGGTACCAGTCCTTCTCCTGGCATGTTCAGGACTATATACCTGAGAGGAAAGGATTTCCCAGTACCTGAGAGAATCTATCTAATTAGTAGCAAATGTCTGTTACACACACTCCCTGGCCATCCAGTGTAAAGTAGGCCCTTGTCATACTCTCCAAGCACTTCCTGCATTTGCCATTACATGTTTGTATGTGAGTTTGCTTGTATAATATCTAATTCCAGGGTTAGACTGCAAGCTCCAGGAGAGGAGATACTATACCTGCTTTGTTCACCACGCTGCACCTAGCATAGCACCTGGCATATGGTAGGGTCTACAGAATATTATTGAGTGGAAGAAATATCCTTGCTGAAAAGGTCATCCAGTCAACACAGAACTAGGTCATCCAGTCAACACAGGAAACTCCTTCTCTCCTTTGGCAGCACATGCTGTCTCTGGTTATAAAATTCTTCCTATGTTGACCTGACTCCTGTGTCTTCCACCCCTCATAGAAAACTAATTTAAAAAAAGAAAGAAAACTAGTCTAATCTGTTTATTCCATGGCAACCTTTCATATACTTCAAGAAACCTATCTCCTCAGACCTCCAAAACTTGCATCCTTTCTTTTTTTTTTAAATTTTAATTAATATATTACATGTATACATATCTTGCCACTACCCCTCCACACCCATGCATACCCTAACCCCCCAGAGGCTTGTGTCCATTGGTTATGCTTATATGCATGCACACAAGTCCTTTGGTTGATCTCTTATCTACCCCACCTCTCCCTAACCTTCCCGCAGTAATTTGACAGTCTGTTTGATGCCTTACTGCCTCTGTATCTATCTTTTTGTTCATCAGTTTATAATGTTCTTTATTATCCATACATGAGTGAGATCATGTGGTATTTTTCTTTCATTGAATGGCTTATTTCACTTAGCACAATGCTCTTTAGTTCCATCCAGGTTGCTGCAAATGGTAAGAATTCCTTCTTTTTTATGGCAGCATAGTATTCCATTGTATAGATGTACCATGGTTTTCTAATCCAGTCATCTGCTGGCAGGCACCTAGGCTGTTTCCAGATCTTAACTATTGTAAATTGTGCTGCTATGAACATAGGGGTGCATAAAACCTTTCTGATTGGTGTTTCTAGTTTCTTAGGATATATTCCTAGCAGTGGGATTACTGGGTCAAATGGGAGTTCCATTTCTAGTTTTTTTGAGGAAACTCCATACTGTTCTCTACAGTGGCTGTACCAGTCTCCATTCCCATCAGCAGTAAACGAGGGTTCCTTTTTCTCCGCATCCTTGCCAACACTTGTCGTTTGTTGATTTGTTGATGATTGCCCTTCTGCCAGGTGTGAGATGGTATCCCATTGTGGTTTTGATTAGCATCTCTCAGATAATTAGTGACTTTGAGCATGTTTTCATGTGTCTCTTGGTCTTCCTTCTGTCTTCTTTAGAAAAGATTCTATTTAGGTCTATTGCCCATTTTTTTTTATTGGATCATTTACCTTCCTTTTATTAAGTTGTATAAGTTGCCTATAGATGTTGGAGATTAAACCTTTATCCATGATAACATTTGCAAATATGTTCTCCTATACAGTGGGCTTTCTTATTGTTTTGTTGATGGTTTCTTTTGCCATGCAAAAGCTTTTTATTTTGATGTAGTCCCATTTGTTTATTTTCTCTTTAGCTTCCATTGCCCTAGGAGCAGTATCAATGAAGAAGTTCCTTTGGCATATGTCTGAGATTTTGCTGCCTGTGGATTCCTCTAGTATTTTTATGGTTTCCTGTCTTAGGTTTAAGTCCTTTATCCATTTTGAATTTATTTTTGTATATGGTGTAAGTTGGTGGTCTAGTTTCAATTTTTGCATGTATCTGTCCAATTTTCCCAATACCATTTATTGAAGAGACTGTCTTGACTCCATTGTATGTTCCTGCCTCCTTTGTCAAATATTAATTGAGCGTAGTGGTTTGGGTCAATATCTGGATTCTCTATCCTATTCCATTGGTCTATATGTCTGTTCTTGTGCCAGTACCAGGCTGTTTTTAGAACAGTGGCTTTGTAATACAGCTTGAAATCTGGTATTGAGATCCCACCTACTTTATTCTTTTTTCTTAGGATTGCTGTGGCTATTCGGGGTCTTTTTTTATTCCAGATGAATCTTTGGAGAGTTCTTTCTAGGTCTGTGAAATATTCCATTGGTATTTTAAAGGGTAGTGCATTGAATCTATAGATTGCTTTGGGTAGTATGGACATTTTAATGATGTTGATTCTCCCAATCCATGAGCATGGTATGCTCTTCCATCTGTTTACATCTTCCTCTGTCTCTTTTTTAAGTGTCCTGTAGTTTTCTGTATGTAGGTCTTTACCCTCCTTAGTTAAGTTTATTCCTAGGTATCTTAATTTTTTTTGGTGCAATAGTAAATGGGATTGCTTTTTTAGTCTCTCTTTCTGTAAGTTCACTATTAGCATATAGAAATGCCATAGATTTCTTGGCATTAATTTTGTATCCTGTTACATTGCTGAATTCATTTATTAAGTCTATTAGTTTTTTGATGGAATCTTTCAGTTTTTTTATGTATAGTATCATGTCATCTGCAAATAAGGACAGCTTTACTTCTTCTTTTTCAATTTGGATGCCTTTTATTTCTTCTTCTTGTCTAATTGCAATGGCTAATACTTCCAGTACTATGTCAAACAGGAGTGGTGAGAGTGGGCATCCCTGTCTTGTTCCTGTTCTTAGGGGAAATGGTTTTAATTTTTGCCCATTGACAACACTTGCATCCTTTCTGTCATGAAGGTAGGGAATGGAAGCAGGGGATTCAACTTCTTTGTGTGCAAGTGTCTTTTACTGAGACAATAATAACACTTTGCATCTTTCACCTTCTTTTGGACTGGTGATGGTAGACCAGTTCTCATTTGATTATTTTCCAGAGTATTCATGTTTTAGCATTGTTTTCTCAACTGTTATGAACAAATTCATTGTTGCTCAAAAAAGTTGGTAATGAGAATGGGTTTTTGGAAGAGTCTCTGAATAAAAGGTATTTTCCTGAATTAGTGGTTTATGACAGCTAAAGTGATAATGGTGATCCCACTTCAACAAAACGTTGACTCTCTTCATGGGTGGTGCATTAGTTAGCAATTATAATATGCTGCATAACAAACTGGTTTTAATGTCCATGAGTTTACTAAGGTAGCTTCAAACTGAGAATCAAGTTCACATTTGCCCTTCATGTCTCATTCTGGAACTGAGATGACTGAGATGAAGGGACAGTGGTGACCTGAGGCATTTCTCTCATGGTAGATGGCAGAATCTTCCAGAGGAGCAGGCAGGAGCATGATGCCTTTTAAGATATAGACTTCGAATGAGTAAATTTTACTTCTACTCACATTTCATTGGCAAATAACAAGTCACATGGCCAAGCTCAACTCCAATGTGTGTGGGAGGGCCTCCCTCCAAAGGTACAGCCAGCTGGGGTTAGACTGATCAGTGGCTTAAACCAAGCCTATATTATTTCTTATAAGTCTGTGGGGGTTCAGGGACTAGAGGTTGGGCTAAAGGGAATGAATATGTGCTCTGAAACAACCTAATCTGCTACAGGTGGTCAGGGCAGTTCTGGGATGGAGGGCATTAGCCTAGGCAGATGCTTCCCTTCCATTTGGCTACCTTGATGACAGAAAGGATGAAGGTTCCATCAAGTAGGGTGGGGCCCTAGGGAAGTTGGAAATAAATAGATCCAGAGAATAAAGCAAGCCTTGTCTGAGGGAAGGGATGGAGAGTCAGTGTGGTGAAGTCCAAAAGGTCAATGCTGTATCCAAGAAGCACAAAGCCTGAGGAAAGACATGATTTGGTCCAAGATTGTCACCTGGAGAGCCTGCAGGTTTTTTACTGGGGATTGGTCACATGGGCATGGCTGACTTCGCTGTATGACTGATTTTTGGTTTCCAGCCTCTCCAAGGGTCTAGCTGATGCTGTGAATCCCAAAGCTCCCACATAAATGACATTGTTAGCTTCACTGTCTGGCCTGACCCAATGACTCCAGGTAAACAAAGATACTCTTGTGAGCCAGGATTTTCCAAGGGCTTAGAGATTACCTCCCAAGAACCAGGAGCCAGCCTGGGGTCAAAACTTTCTTTGGGATGTGCAGAGCTTGGACCACTCAACTTGCTGAGTTAGTCCTTTACTGCACACTGTCTCTTCCATCTCATCCTCTTGGCCAAAGCGAGTCATGCAGCTGAGCCCTGTCAGTGTGGTAGGGCACACAGTTTCACAGTAAACAGTGTGGATACAGGAGTTGTGAAGCAGCTGGGCCATTAATGCAATTCACCTTGAGAACCTGCATGATGTGAGGACTGGACCAACACAAAGGCAGCCATGCTGGCCTGTCATGGTCTCATTGCTCCTCGGTTCCAATACATGTGCTCACATCTCTGTGTTTCCTGTATGTGTTTTCTACTTTCCCATGAGCCCTCATCTATATGGAAAGTTCCAACTCAGGTTGTAAAATTTCCCTCCCCAGGAAGCCATCCCTGATCACCCCAACAGAGGCAGACTCCTTCTCCTGAACTGAGGATGATCAAGCTAATGAATCATGGTTCCACCTCGCCCAGTGCTCTGAGATGGGGAAGACAGCTCCTTTCTTACTCTTTCTGTTTCTCCCTCTGTCCTCTTCTTCTAATTATCCCTGAACTGAGTTTCACGCAGGACAACAATTTACCCAGCCCCACATTTGCCCAGCCATCTGCTTATATTTCTGATAGACCTGCTCTTTTCCAGGAGTGGAAAGTGATGGTCAATTCATCAGATGGCTGTTTCCAATCCCCAGTTGTCACCTTACCTCCTTGGTTCTTCTCCTCCCACATGCGGAAGCTATTTCCACTGCAGCACTGAGCTAGTTAGAATCCTTTACAATCCACACCCCATTGCCCAGGCTTGTAAAAACGCTTTATGAGCAAATATATTGACTTCTCCTCGGTGCCCAGGGTGTGGAAGTGGGGTTGCAGTACACATGGCCTGAATTAGAGTGACTCCTGGGCCTGTTTCAGAGAAAAATCAAGCCACCTGATTCTTCTGTCTGACGCTAGAGATGTCAACAGCTTCTTCCTCAATGCTGCCTTCTTTATGTAACCTGGTATCATGTTTGCAAGGACCAGGTAAGGCACAGAAGAAGCTCCCAGCTACTCTAGAGTAGTGCAGCTCAAACTTTAATGTCCATCAGGGAATTTTATCAAAATGTAAATTCTGGCTTCAAAGTCTGGGGTGGGGCCTCTGAGATTTCACATTTCTCACAAGGTCCTGGGGGATATTGATATTATTGGTTCAGGGACTACATCTCAGCAGTGAGAGGCTAGATAGGTGGTGTTCCCAATGCTAGCTGCCTCTTATAATCATATGGTGGAACTTTAAAAAGTGTCAATACTGCTGAGACCGGTTTGGCTCAGTGGATAGAGCGTCGGCTTGCGTACTGAAAGGTCTCCCGGTTCGATTCCGGTTGGGGGCATGTGCCTTGCTTGCGGGCACATCTCCACAGTGGGGCGTGCAGGAGGCAGCTGATCGATGTCTCTCTCTCATCGATGTTTCTGACTTTCTGTCTCTCTCCCTTCCTATCTGTAAAAAATCAATAAAATATATATATATTTTAAAAAGTGTCAATACCTACTGCCAATGGTGGATGGCCTGCCCTCAGGTCAGGCATTCTCTGAGTTTGGTACCTAGACTGGCAGTATCGGCATCGCCTGGGAATTTGTGAGAAATGCAAATAAAATGCTCAGGCTTCACCCCAGAGCAAACACCACAAGGTTGGCTGGGCCCAGCAGCCCTCCACACTGACATTTGACAACTACTGCAGTTTTTGCCTCCTGATGTAATGTGAACATTGTACAAAGTCACCTATATGAGGTTCTTGCCAGAATCTAATTTGAACTGAATTTAATCAGGAGGAAACAGTGATTTTTCTCAGTTTTGGTAACGTGATGTGGACATGTAGGAAAATGTCCTTTTTCTTAAGGAGGCATGTTAAAATACTTAGGGGTGAAATGTCTGCAGATGACTTTTGATTGGTTTGGCTAAAGGGAAGTGTGTGTGTGTGTGTGTGTGTGTGTGTGTGTGTGTGTGTGTGTGAAATAGAAATGGAGTGGCTATGGCAAAATGTTAATAGGTGGTAAATAGTGATAGGAGGTTAAAGAAGTCCCCTTTACTCTTATTTCAAATTTTCTGTATTTTTGGAATTAAAAATAAATAAATGCAGAACTATTAATGAGGCTGGGCCACCGCTCTTGTGTCTTATGAGTTCATTAGTTTGGGGTGAAGATGAATATATTGTAAGATCTCCCCCTGGTGATTTCAATGTGTAGCCACTACTGAGAACCTCCATTCTAGGGAAGCATTTTTAAAACTACAGTCATAAAAAAACGCTCTGGGCTGCTGGCACAAAATGCACATCCGGAGCCTCAATTATGCACAGGAATGGAATCGCTGGGCCAGAGCCTCGGGCCAGCGCCATGGAGGGTTCAGATGCTAATATTTGAGAATCATTATTTGAAGCCCTTTGTCAGAGCGTTAGGTTACCAGTCCAGATTGCTACAGACCCAGGAGGTAAAATGAACAAGTAAAGCAGGCTGGGAGTAAGGCAGTAGGGAGCGGTGGAGACTAAAGCAAAGGTGATAATATAAGCTTAGTTTAACGCTCCAGCTTCCAGCTGACTGTGACAAGAATGTGTTGTTCATGTTGCCCTCTGTTGCTAAATCTTTCTCTCTTTTTTGAAGAGACACCAAGAAATGTAAAATTTTCAAACTTCAAATTTTAAAATGTTGATGACTTACTAAAAAAATATTCAGATGCCATGCAAACTAAACAAAACATATCTGGAGTAGTGTTCAGCCTACTGACCACTCATTCGAAACCTCCAGGATGAACTCAGCTAAACAACCAGGATACCATAATACCATGAAGGCCATGATTCCAGGGTTCTATAGCGCAGCAGCCCACTGTTGTCTAGAATGTTTTTCTTGAATTACAGTGCTTCTCACCCACTGGAGCCATGACAGAACAGCTGGAAAGTGTTGTGCTGAGCCTGGGTTGGGAGAGCAGGAGGACTTGTGTGGACAGTGCTGTATCCCAAAGGGTTTCCCCCCTTCTTGCACTTTCTGTCGCTCCCCGCTCAGCAACCATGCCACCTTCTCATAGACCCTGGGGTACGATGAGACTCTGGTCCCAGCAACTCCACTACCCTGCTGTGTGAGCTCGGGAGGTCTAAGAGGAAAGGGACCTTGGATGGAGTGTAATCCTATATTTTATGACCTAGCCCAACCCATGACCTCTTTCTGATAGATATGAACATCTCACATACAGTGGTACCTCCAGATATGAATGCCCTAACATACGAGATTTTTGAGATATGAGCTATTTTTGCTTTGAAATATGAGCAACATTTGAGATAGGAGTGATCGCGCGGATCGGCCGGCTGCACACGACCCACCAATTTACCGAGACTCCAGTGTCTCATAGTTTCCCATGCCTCAAGGTCATGGAACGAATTAAACTCGTATCTCGAGGTACCACTGTACTAAGAGTGTTTGATATCATTCTCACCCTCTACTTTTGTCCAGCTTTTCTTTCTGTAATTTATATTGTGAGAACAATAGGTTTTTTTAAAAGTATATTTTATTGATTTTTTTTACAGAGAGGAAGGGAGAGGGATAGAGAGTTAGAAACATTGATGAGAGAGAAACATCGATCAGCTGTCTCCTGCACACCTCCTATTGGGGATGTGCCGGCAACCAAGGTACATGCCCTTGAGTAGAATTGAACCTGGGATCTTTCAGTCCACAGGCTGATGCTCTATCCACAGAGCCAAACCGGTTTTGGCAATAGGTATTTTTTTTAATGTTACAAATAAAAATTATATAACAACAGTATAGTATTGACCTTTCTTTTTCCAAAACACACACGTGCCACATCAAAGAATGTGAGAAACTGCCTCCACCCATTCATGGAGAATGACCCAATTCATTCTTCCTCATTAATGCTTGAGCTTTGGTTTCCTCAACTATAAAATGTGAAGGCATAATATGGAGAGTGAGCTAGAGGTGGAGGGAATTGGTGGGGGGTATAGATGAAACAAGATTAGCCTTGAGTTCATAATTGTTGAAACTGGGCGATTTGTGCACGGATATTCTTTAAATGTTCTCTCCACTTTTGTATGTTTTGAAATTTTCCATAATAAAAGGGTTAAAATGAAGATAACATTACATACCGGTGTGTTAAGATTATTTTACCCACTTCCAAACCTAGAAGCACTTTGAACAGCTTCTTCTTCGTGTTTACAGCCTTATCTGACCTTGGTTTCAAAACTGAATCTCCATTCCCTGACTCTACCCATTTTGCTAAGCCAGAATCTCACACTGCGCCCCCTGAGGACAGATGAGGAATTGCAGCGGCCCAAATCCCAGATTGGAGGAAGCCCTGCCTGATTCCAGGTTCTTTCACTCACCCTCTTGCCAGCAGCAGATGGAGCGGGTCCTGGCCTCTGAAAGTCCCTTCTAGCCCTTAGTACAAAAGGTTAACACTCTTTCCCTGAAATGATTGGCTTTTCATTTGGTCAGTGTTGCCATTCAGGCTCTGGTCTTCCTGAGGACTCTATGAAGGTCAATGTGACCGTGAGTTTCTGGTTCCTGAGTATATGGTAACTGACTCACATTACCCCTCTGGGAGAACTGATTATATCTGACTTCTCCATCCAGGTGGAAATAACTGACTCACCTGTCTCCTGAGTGGCGGAGAAAAGGCTTCTGCAACACTGGCTGTTTCAAAGGATGGGGCAGTGTAGCCACCTCCTCCCCCCCCCCCAATAAATAAATAAATAAATAGATAGATAGATAGATAGATAGATAAATCAAAGCCTGTGCTAGCTAAAGATTCTTGGGGGAGGGCAAAGGGAGGCAAAGTGGGGTACATCTATAATATTGTCAACAATAAATAGAAAAATAAATAACAAGTCTCGGGGATGTAATGTACAGCATAGGGAACAGAGTCAATAACATCATAATGGTTATGTATGGTAACAGATGGTTACTAGATTTATTGTGGTGGTCACTTTGTAAGGCACATAATGTTGAATCACTATGCTGTACACCTGAAAGTTCAGTAATATAATGATGAAGAAAAGAGATCGAAGAAGAAGAAGAAGAAAAAAAAGAATCTGTGGTCTTCCCCCATGGAGTGGAAGAGACAGGGCAGAACATGACTAATCCCATCTGTGGCAAAATGGCTTCCAACTAATTAAACATAGAAAAACCTCTTTTAGAGAAGATAATCCTATTGGATCAACTTGCAAAATTTTTCCAGCCAGCTTCTGCCTCTTGGAGCTTCAATTAAAAGCTGTTTAGCAGATGGCAGTTTCTGAGTCACAAAGTTAGACGCTCTGGCAAGCATGTGTGCTTTCGGTATCCCAGGTGATCCTGGCCACATATGGCCCTGGGAGAGGTGTGAGAGCTCTCTCTTGGCACACAGTAGAGACCTCCACTCCCACCTTAACAAATGATATAGGCATTTCAACGGAACCATCAAGAGGGATGAGCAGAGAGACTTTCCAGATAATGCAGGGGCTCTGGAAGTCAGAACGTATCAGCGCTAGAAGAGAGCTTGAACATTATCTAGTTAAGCCTCTTTTTATTTTATTTTATTTTACATTATTTTATTTTTTTACAGAATGGGGAAACAAGCTCAGAGAGGTGATGTAATTTGTCTAAAGTCACCCAGCAGGGGAGAAGCAAGAGTCAGGATCAGTCTCAGGATCATATACTATAGAGACAATTTCTCTATTTACTTGGGGCCCTAATTCATTGCCCGGTCCTTTCCTTATACTCATGGAGCTCCTAAAAGATATTTTATCACTGATCTAACAAATTGGTCAGGAGAAGGGCTTGAAGGGACTTTATCCACCTCCTGCTTCCTTGCAGGACAAAACCAGGACCCTCTGAAGTAGAACTTCATTGCTCTTCTTTTCAAAGCTTCCTACTAATGTTGAAGTCACAGCTTCCCTTGGGTGCTGTCAAAAAGAAACAAAGCAGATACCACCTAAAGGCAGGAAGAGAGATTTTAGTCAGTACTGCTGCAGGAGTGGGGAGACCTCAGCAGAACTGCACTGACTCAAAAGGCAGGAGGCTGCTAAAGGCTGAGTGTACCAAAGGAAAACTTCTGAAAGACTTTGGAGGGAGGCGGCGGATCGCTGTGACTAGACCACCTGTGTTTGAAGTTAGGCTCCTTCCCTCCCACAGATACTGGGGGACAGAGCCCTTCCTTCCTTGAGGATTACATTTCAAAGGCTTCTAGGCCTTTGAAAAACATTCCTGGCTTGTCCAAGATATATAATAAAAGGACAAATAATAGATTTACAATTTCAGCCAGGCCAGTGTGGCTCACAGGTTGCACATTGGCCTATGAACCAGGAGGTCATGGCTCCATTCCTGGTCAGGGCACAGGCCTAGCTTGCAGGCTTGATCCCCAATAGGGGGCGTGCAGGAGGCAGCTGATGCATGCTTCTCTCATTGATGTTTTTATCTCTCTCTTCCTCTTTCTCTCTGTCTAAAAATCAAGTTTAAAAAGATTTACAATTTCAAGGTGGCTTTTTTTGTTTTGTTTGTTTTTAATAAATTCTAAGAAAAAGGTGAGCGGGAGACTATATTCAAGTTTTTGAACAAACAGTAAGTTCTTTTGGCTCTATTGAGCTTTGTCAGGCAAGAACTTAAGGGAACTGAGGCCATCATTTTAAAGATGTGCCCTTGAGCTGTTAGAAGCTATGCTTATGTTGTTCAAGTCTCTTAATGTGGAGGGTGGGAAAAATCATTTGTACTAAGACTCAGAGGCCAAGGTTGAGGCCTAGTTGAGAGGAGAGCTCAGGTTGGTCATAGACAGAGCTTTTGTCGGTCCTGATGAAGTTCATTCAGATATTTATCCAGATTTCTCACAATAGTTTAAACCTATTCTTCCTGTTCTTTATTTTTTTATTGTTTAAATATTATAGATAGTAATACATATGTCTCCTTTTTTCTTCTTCTTTTTTTTCTTTTTCCCTATTGACCTCCCACCCTGGCCTTCCCTATCCCTAGTACATGACCTCACCTGCCCCCTTTTCCTGTTCTTTACTGCAGCTGGAAGTTGGTCCATGTTCTACTTGGAATGGCTCTTCATACATTTATAATCAATCTTTCCTAAAATGGATATTTAAGTTGTTTGAAGGAAGGTCTTCTGTGCTTTAAAAAATAATATTCCATTATACCTTATCAGTAACTAACTTAATAATCATTCATTGACCCACATTCCAGACTACATTCCATTTTCAGTGGTGCTAGCCAGCATTCTGGGGCCGAAATCCTATACAGTGGTACCTCGAGATACGAGTTTAATTCGTTCCATAACCTTGAGGCATGGGAAACTATGAGACGCTTGAGTCGAGGTAAACTGGTGGGTCATGTGTAGCCGCCCGGATCCACGCGATTACTTGTATCTCAAATGTTGCTCATATTCCAAAGCAAAAATCGCTCGCTCGATGGCTCGTATCTCAAAAATCTCTTATGTTAGGGCACTAGTATCTCGAGGTACCACTGTATCTATAAACCTCATTATGATTTTTTTTTCTCAAGCCCCTTCCAACATGGGAGGCCAAAATAATATTTGTCTATTTACCTCTGTAGATTTGACCAGCATATTCTCTTTCAAAAGGTCCCCAAGAATTCAATTCATCAAACTGTTACTGAGTATGAGCTATCAGCCAGACCAAGTGTCCTAGGAGCTGCTGAGGAAGAGATCAATAGGTCAGGGTTTCTACTCTCAAGTAGTTCTAAAGGGGAGACTGACAAGTAAGTCCATGAGTCCAATACTTAGTGAGAAGCTTTAGTGACAGAGGTGTGTGCATGAAAAGAGCATCCTTAATTCAGTTTGTGTGAGAAATGGTCAGGGGAAATCTCCAGAAGAGACAACATTGTTTGGGTTAGGTTACCCTAAAGCAGAGCCTGAAGAGGGCACATCTTAGACAAGTGATTTATTGAGGGAAATCAGAAGAAACCTGTTAAGAAGCATAGAGGAGGGTGAGCAGTGAGACAGAGATGTGGTTTCAGCTAAAGCCAATCCCAAGGGAATATCTAGAGGGAGTGTGAACTGCACCAGCGTTGTCCCTCTTTGAGTCCAGAGGGGGCACTTTTGTACTCCTTATCAGTCAGTCATTGGCTACAGGCTGCTCCCCAGATGAAGGATGCCTAATCTCTTCTGTCATCTTCCTTGCCCAGAACTGGAAGAATGTAACCAGCTAACAAGGATCTAGCGAGAGCACCACCAGCCTCTAGTACAAAGGAGCTATATAGGAGAGAGGGTGAATTTCTTCATGTACATACAGTTCGTGAAGAAGCTTTGATTTGTTCACCTGCAGTCAAATACATACCTGAGAAGCTCAACTATTGTAGGGAGCGCCCGGGAAGGCACATGGGCATTTCTTTAAAGTGTCAGCCGAACCCAAGGCGACAGGCAAAGCCTTGTCTTGGTTACACATCTTACCAAAAAGACAGATGTGTTCTCAGCATTGACTCTTATGTTTGCCCAGATGTGGGGCAGTGGGTTTTGATATGTAAATCCACAAGCATCAGGAATGCAAGAATGCAAATAATCTCCTTTGTCTTGATTTTTGGTGCAACTTCCTGTTGTTTGTGGGTATAAAATAAACATGCTGCGTCTGCTCTGGGTCACTGTCTTTCCATAAGAAGATGGTAGCGGTCCATCCTGTCCCAGCTTTTTCCTTTCATTTTGTGTCTTCTTTCTTTCTTTTTTCATTTCTCAATCCCCAGCTCCTCTACTCAGGAACTGGCCCCGCTCCCTAGCCATGCTGGATGTGGAAAAGAGAGAAAACATTACAACTGCGGTCATTCATTACTCTGCAATTGTTTTCCCAGATTGTCACTCTCACTGGAGGCCGTCCTTAGCGGGCCCTGGCCCTGATCCCATCTTCTTCTAGCCACGCTGGGTGCTCAGGAGCTCGAGTTCCCCATGGAATTTGAAATTTGAGAAATGGGTGTTTTGTTCTGTTTTTCTCCTTCCTTACGAAGTTATTTCCTTTTGAAAATATGGGCGCTGTAGTAGCTTTTTTCTCCCTTCTGGGACCTCAGTCTCACATGTTCACATGTTCTCAAAAATAATAGCTAAGTGTTTGGCAGTAACACTTGTCAACGCCTTATCTCACGCTGCTGGTTTGCATGTACCCATTTCCAAACAACTTTTCCTCTATGGAGTTTAATTTGACACGCACCACTCCACATACCAGAGATAATAGTTATTTTGGTATGAGATATAGCTAAATTATTTACAAAGGCATTTGTGAAACTCATGAACCAAGAATCTACTCTGAACCTAGCTCTTAAAGGTGACAAAAGATTACAAAAGGCCCTTGCTGGGATTTTGTGTGTTAGGATGCACCCAAATATGATTGGATAGTTGATAAATGCAAAATTACAAAATAGCATCCAAGCTCCACAGATATCTTGCTTAAACAACATATCCTTCCTCATTTCTCTAATAACCAAAATATTTTTTGTATCCTCAGAAACTGTTCTGATTTTCATTTTCACTTTGATGGCATTTTCATGTATTTTTCAGGCTGTACATTCATTCATTCATTAATTCATTCATTCAATGCATATATTTCAGTATGCTTGTTGTAAAACAGCCACAGTCAGGTGCTGGAAATACAATGATAGACAAAGTACTCAGGGTCCTGGATCTCATGAATTTTACAATTTAGGAAGAGAAACAACCATTCAGCAAATCATTTAAAATTGTTTATATAACCACAATTGAAACTATTTTAAGAAATAAAAATACAGTGGTGTCCCTATTATCTATTGCCACATAACAAACCACCCCAAAATATTGTCTTAAAACAATGACAATAGACTGCAAATATTGATGAGCACTCACTCCTACTCTGTTGTCATCAGCTGTGGTGGTGCAAAAGCTGGCTCTGGCCTCATTTGAAGGAAAACTCACCTGTCTGGCAGCTAATGATGGCTGCCTGCTGGGCCCTCATCTGGAGCTAACAGATCGCACACATACACCTGGCTTGGGCTTCCCTACATGTGGCCTGGCCTTCCCTACAGTTTGGTGGCTGGGTTCCCAGGGTGTGTGCTCTGAGAGAGAGTGGGGTAGAACCATATCATCAAAGCAATCATGGAGTCCAGCATAATTTCAAAGGGGGTGGGTAATAGACCACACTTCTCGATAAGGAAATGACCAGATTTCAAAACAACATGTAGAATCAGAACTATGGCTGTGGTGATTTTGGGAAAATGCAATCTCTTATAAGTGGCTATGAGTGAGCTAAGACCATATTAGAAGGGGTTTAAACTAAGATGTGGGGGATGGGGAAGGAGAAATGGGGCTAAGAACATTCTGGACAATGAGTCCTGGCTCAGAAGGAGCCTGGCTATAGGGAGAACTGAAAGGAGGCCAGTGCTTCTTGCAGGACAATGGGTGAAGCAAAACAAAACAAAAACTCACAATGACATAAAAGTCCTCCGTAGGGGCCTTAAAGTACTTAATCTGTACTTAGTGTCTGGTTTTCTGTTGAGGCATAACAAACCATCTCAAACTCATTGACATAAAAGAGCAACATCATTTCTCATTATTTTCTCTCATGGTTCTGAGGGTGGCCTGGGCTCATCTGGGATGCTGGCTAGGGGTCTCCCCTGTGGCTAGAGTCAGAGGACAGCTGGGGCTGGAGGCATCTAAAGACTCCCTCACTCACGGGTTCGGTGTCTGGACTTGGAAGACATTGATGTCAGCACAGCCTGGGCTCCTCACGCATCTCTTGCTCTCTCACTCTTGCTCTCTGATCTTTCCACCTGGTCCCTCCAGTGAAGCAGCTCTTAGGTACCCAGACTTTACAGGATGGCTGGTGGTCCCTAGAACAGGTGAGCCAAGACAAACCAGGAGAAGTTGCATGGGCTTTTCTAACCTAAAGTCAGGCAGTATCTGTGCTGTCACACACTGTTTATTAGGCAGTCACAAAAAGACACTCGTTTTTCAAGGGGAAAGGACACGAACTTCTTGGTGGCAAAGAATCTTGTTTTAAAGGTTCTTTAAAACAGACATGTTTGTTTATTTTTTTAAATATATTTTTATTGGTTTCAGAGAGGAAGGGAGAAGGAGAGGGAGAGAAACATCAATGCTGAGAGAGAATCATTGACTGGCTGCCTCCTGCATGCTACCACCTGGAGATCTAGCCTGAAACCCAGGCATGTGCCTGATTAGACATTGAACCATGACCTCCTGACTCATAGGTCGATGCTCAACCACTGAGCCATGCTGGCCGGGATAAAACAGACATGTTTTTAAACCACCATACCTAGGGTGACCATGTAACTCACTGTCCAAAGCAAGACACTTTTGAGAGTGAAGACATATGGTTGCCCCTATTACAAGGTTCATCAAGCACTCTTAAAATCCCTTTGTCCTGGCATTCATTGTGTCATTTAAAACATATTCTTTGTTCATCAAAAGTTTGTGTTTTAAACTTTATTTTCTACTTCTTCATAATTTCTTACTTGTAAATATATATATCTTGAGATTGCCTTTTCATAAAGAATCTAGACCTTGATAGTTACAAACCTTGTCCCATACAATTTTTCATATAAACTGGGACAGCTTCTGGCATTGTGGCCATAAAGTGCATAGGATACCTTCCCTCTCAGATGAGAGAAACCCAAGCGATGGAAGAATTTGCTTCAAGAAATGCTTTTTTTAAAAAACCTCACTTTTTTGGCTAAGTGGTACAAAAACACAACGATGACTCATCAGTTGAAATCAAATCCTTCATCCTCAAAAAAGTGTTTTTATAAGAAGTGGGTGTTTTTCTCTTTTCCCAAAGGCAGACTGCATAATATTTGCTACTTCTCTTTTCTGAGTAATAAATTCCATCTCAGTGGAAAGTGACAACTTCAGACTTGAGTCAATAACATTTTATTTTCAGACCTGTGCCTGATACCCCCTTATTTGTCTCCTATCCTAAGGAGAGTTCACCCATGGACCATTCCACACAGACACAGTCCCCCTTTTCCTCCTTTTCTTTCTGCCAGCTATCAATCTGCTTTTCTGAAGCCCCTGTGGCAGTGAGAATGCCTAGGGGGAGCATTTGGAAACAGGTGTAAATGAGCTTGGCAAGTCTATTATTCTTCAAGGGTCCCATCACAGTCCATCTCTCTCCTAAGTGTCCATTCAGGAGCCTTCAGTCCTTCCACAGAGCTCCACCAGAAAACATTGTCTTTCCTAAGATTCTACAACTCTGAGTCACTACTGAGAAAAAAGCAATGTGATTCATCCCTGATCCATGAAAGCAAACATCCCATTCTGCTCCATTTGTCTTCTTGGAAGCTTCCACAAATATCTCCTTGCTAGAAAACAAAAATGCAAAACTTGTATGCACTTGGGTTCCAAACTGAAATACGCAGGAAACTTGGATGAGTCCTGGGGTGCCCTGAGATTCCTAAATTAAGAGGGTATTTAAGAGGAGACAACAGAGAGTTATGACGAGGAGAACTAAGGGGAAAGCTGAAAAATCCATTCTAGTGGGAACAGCAGCTTCAGGTCGCTGCTCAGAATACAGATAGGATTGAATTTAGGGTGATCAATCATCCCAATTTGGCCCAGACTGAAGGGAGGCCCTGAGATGGGTCTTTTCAATCTAGAAAGTCCCAGGAATACCAGATGAGTTCATAATCCTAACTGGAGTTCTCTTTCTTTTTTCAAAAATATCTTTTAATCATTTCAGGGAGGAAGGGAGAGGGAGCAAGAGGTAGAAACATTAATGATGAGAGAGAATCATTGATTGGCTGCCTCATGCATGCCCCCTTTGGAAACTCAGCCTACAACCCAGGCATGTGCCCTGACTGGGAATTGAACTTGTGACCTCCTGGTTCATAGGTCAATGCTCAACCATTTGAGCCACAGCGGCTGGCTGGTGTTCTCTTTCTTCTTCTTTTTTTTTTTTTTTTTTTTAAATATATTTTATTGATTTTTTACAGAGAGAAAGGAAGAGGGATAGAGCGTCAGCATGTGGACTGAAAGGTCCCAGATTCGATTGTGGTCAAGGGCATGTACCTTGGTTTCGGGCACAGCCCCAGTAGGGGGTGTGCAGGAGGCAGCTGATCAATGTTTCTCTCTCATTGATGTTTCTAACTCTCTATCCCTCTCCTTTTCTCTCTGTAAAAAATCAATAATATATATATATATATATATATATATATATATATATATATATTTAAAATATATGTATATTTTAAAATGTCCAAAGTCAGATATGGGGGTGATATTCAGCATCTAGAAGGGTTCAGGAATCTGGAGAAGGTGCTGCAGCATAAATTAATAAAGAAACTAGAAATATAATATAAATTTGTAATCCTTGGGGGAGCCAGAGAATGGCTTAGCTTCAGTAACCAAGTTCTCTGAATCTCCAGACCCCTTGCTCTTTATTAACACAAATTGCCCTAAAACAAAGTAGGTATACATATCAAAGGTAAGTTTTAGTGTACAGTAGGCATTGTTAGTTTTGGGGGAACTGTTCAGTTGTTTGGCCAGCAGGAGGCAATAGCATGTAGATTAAAATGCCTTCAGCTGTCTGGCAACAGACAATAAATATGCAAATCTTTAGGTGTGGGGAAATGTCCTTGGCCATTCCAGCAGCAGGTAATAAGTATTCAGTCCTGCTGAATCCCCAAGTCCCATCAACTTTTTGATGAAACTTCTTGCATTTATGACATGCTGGAATTAGCTTCCGGCAGTCAGAAGTAAAGCAAAAAGATGCACGACCTTTATTGTCAAGCCCATCCCAAGGTCATTTAACTTTCTAGTAGAATATAACTTTTACTTATTCTTGACTAAATGTTTTACAACTCTCTAATCTTAGCTATTAATTTGTTGAAAACCATTAAGATACACATGGTTGTTATTCAACAGGGAAGCAAATAATATTTTTTTCTGTGGAGGTAAAAATGAGCTCTGTTTGATAGAGAAGATAACACTTAGGGTTATAGCCTTACTGCCTTGAAGAAAAATAACCAGTTTTGTATCTAATTTAGCAATCTGACTCCACATTTTTCTTCTAACTTTTTATACACGTGTTTCTTTTATGCAACTGATTATCTCATTAATTAATTAAAATAAAACTTTGACATATACTCATTATGGATTTGTATGGAAATTATGCTTTTTAACATTGGAAAATTATACTTGGGGCAGTTCCCAAGGGGTGACCATTTTTAGTTTCCATTGGACCCACAGAAATGCAGTTCTAATACACAAGTCCTCTTCATCTCTCTCTAGTCTCAAAAATTGATGACACTCTGGGCTTCCCACAGGGCTGTGCTAAGTGCCGCCTCTGGGTAAAAATGCCCTTAAAAGAAATTACTCAATTGCAGAGTTACAGGTAATAGCAAAATCTGGACACTACACTGTCCAGCAATAGGAAATTATCCATCCATATTAAATATTATGCAGCTATTATGTATAACCATTGTCAAGACTATTAGAGCAACGTGAAAAATACTCAAATGAACATGTGAAAAAGTATGTAACTGGAAAGTAAGACAGGAAGCTTTCTTGCTTTTTCCCCCCAAGATTTTATTTAATATAGGTTTTATCCTTTCCATTAAAAAAATGTAAAAAAGAAAGTTTAAAACCTAAGCAAGCAGAACATTAACATTATGTGATATTATTGGTATTATGTGGCTATATAGTGTCCCAAATAATTGTATATACACATTTTAACAGCTGATAACTCACTTAAATTTGAAAATGAATGGTCCTATCTAATAAAAGAGTAATATGCAAATTAATCATCACTCTACTATACCCACAAGCCATCCCAATCAGCCAATCAGGAGCAAGCATGCAAATTAACCCCAATCAAGATGGCTGTAGGCACAGAGAGAGCAGGAGGCTTGGGTTTCCCAGGAAATGGAGGAAGCCAAGCTTTCTGAACACCCTGGCAGGCCCGGACCTCCACTTAAGGCTACAAGGTTCAATTATAGAAAAATAAACCCCAACAAAAATGGCTACAGCTACAGAGCAGGAGGCTTGAGTTGCCCCTGGAAATGGAGGAAGCCAAGCTTTCCATAAACCCTGGCAGACCCAGGCCTCCACTCAAGGCTACAAAGTTTCAATAATAGAAGATAAATAAATCCCAGATACCAAGGTCTCCACTTGGGTCACCAGAGGGCATGGCCAGCCTGCAAACCACCAGGCCTCTCACATAGGCCACCCCACATGCCAAGGAAACCCCCACTCTGATCCGGGACACCCTTCAGGGCAAACCAGCTGGCCCCCACTCATGCACCAGGCCTCTATTTTATCTAATAATCCTATCTAATAAAATAATAATATGCAAATTGACCATCACTCCAACACACAAGATGGCTGTCCCCATGTGGACACAAGATGGCCAGCAGGGCAAGGTAGTTGGGAGGGACCAGACCTGTAAGGGAGGGCACTTGTGAGCGATCAGGCCAGCAGGGGAGAGCATTTGGGACAGACCAGGCCTGCAAGGGAGGGCAGTTGGGGGTGATCAAGCCTGCAGGAGAAGGTAGTTAGGGGTGACCAGGCCAGCAGAGGAGAGAAGTTAGGGGTGATGGGGCCTACAAGGAAGGGCAGTTATGGGGGAGGAGACACAGGCCTATAGGGAGAGCAGTTGGGAGGAGACCAAGCCTGCAGCGGAGGGCAGTTAAGGGTAACCATGCCTACAGGGGAGGGCAGTTAGGGACAAACAAGCTGGCAGAGGAGCAGTTAGGCATCAATCAGGCTAGCAGGAGAGTGGTTAAGGGATGATCAGGAAGCAGTTAGGGGCAATCAGGAAAGCAGGCAGGTGAACAGTTGGGAGCCAGCAGTCTTGAATTGTGAGAAGGATGTCCAACTTCCCATTTAGGTCTGATCCTACTGGGCAGTTGGATATCCCTCAAGAGATCCCACATTAAAAAAAAAAAAAAAAGAGGTCTCACATTGGAGAGGGTGCAGGCTGGGCTGAGGGACACACCCCCATGAATTAATTTCATACACCAGGCCTCTAGTATGATAAAAAATATTGACTTTACAATCTTTCAAAGTGTGTATACATTTTTTGGGACACCCTGTACTTACCACCAATGTGGTCATAAAACTAAAAGTAGGATCTTTTATTGAATAACTCTCCTGAAATCCCCCCAAACTTATCGATTCTTTCAGCCTTTCACCTTCAAATGCTTAGGAGCTCCAAAGTCACTTTCAGCTCTGTCATGCTATATGATCAGGGCAAGAAAAGGCAAAACCTGAGACATTAGATGGAGCTTGGTGGAGTAGGAGTTTCCAAAGGTTTAAAAGGACACTTAAGACCTCACCTCTCAGACTCACCGACAGCTCTGCCCACAGACCCTTGGCAGACTCTCAGGTTCTCTTGGGGTGGGGGTGGGGGTTGTTATCAAGTTTCAGCCACCCATCTCTGCCTGATGGTACTGTCCCTGGTGCCAAAATCTCTACCTGATTCACCCACATACACCCTTGAACTAGAGAAGCTGAATATGCACCCTCTAGGTCTGAAGCTAGAACCCAGGACTCATCCCTTTGCTCATATTGTGTTTATTTTTTTAAATTTAATAAATCTTTATTGTTCAGATTATTACAATTGTTCCTCTTTTTCCCCCATAGCTCCCCTCCACCTGGTTTCCACTCCATAACCTCCCCTACACTGTCCTCATCCCTAGGTGTACGATTTTTGTTCAGTCTCTTCCCACATTCCCACACTCCTTCCCCCCTGAGAATTGTCAGTCCACTCCCTTTCTATGCCCCTGATTCTATTATATTCACCAGTTTATTCTGTTCATCAGACTTTTTATTCACTTGAGTTTTAGATTTACTTGTTGATAGATATGTATTTGTTGTTTATAATTTTTATGTTTACCTTTTTCTTCTTCCTCTTCTTACAGAATACCTTTCAGCATTTCATATAATACTTGTTTCCTTTAGCTTTTTCTTATCTGTGAATCTCTCTATCTGACCTTCAATTCTGAATGAGAGCTTTGCTGGGAAGAGTAATCTTGATTGTAGGTTCTTGCTACTCATCACTTTGAATATTTCTTGCCACTCCTGTCTGGCCTGCATAGTTTCTGTTGAGAAATCAGTGGACAATCGTATGAGTGCTCCCTTGTAGGTAACTAACTGTATTTCTCTTGCTGCTTTTAATATTCTCTCTTTATCTTTTGCTCTTGGCATTTTAATTACTTGGTGTGGTCCTCTTTGGATTCCTTTTGTTTGGGGTTCTCTGCACTTCCTGGACTTGTAAGTCTATTTCTTTCATCAGGTGTGGGAAGTTTTCAGTCATTTTTTTAAGTAGGTTTTCAGTATCTTGCTTTCTCTCTTCTTTTGGCACCTCCATAATTCAATGTTGGTATGCTTGAAGTTATCTCAGAGGCTCCTTACACTATCTTAAAATTTGGGGGTTCTTTTTTCTTTTTTCTTTTCCGGCTTAGTGTTTTCTGCTTCTTTGTATTTCAAATCTTTGACTTGGTTCTTGAATTCCTCTAGTCTGCTGTTAGGTTTCTATATAATATTTTTTATTTCAGTCAGTGTATGTTTAATTTCTAGTTGGTCCTTTTTCATCTCCTCTCATGTGTCACTAAATTTATCGGCCTTTTCTAGGAAATTCTTGAAAAACCTTATAACCATGGATTTGAACTCTATATCCAGTTGTTTGCTTTCCTCCATTTCTTTAATTTATGATCTGTTTATTTGTCTCTGCATTTTCGCTGCTTCCCTGAGTTGATAGAGTAGCTTTGTGTGTTAGGTGTCCTATAGGGCCCAGTGGCTCGGCCTCCCTAGTTACCTGAGGAAGACACACTGGGTGCACCTTTTGTGGACTGTGTGCACAGCCTTGTGGTAGTTAAGCCTTGATTGTTGTTGGTATCACAAGGAGGAATTGATCTCCAGGCCAATTGGCTGTGAGGATCAGCTGTGTTTACACTGAAAGAATTTCTGTGCTGGAGACAGCCTTATGAGACAAGACTTGCAAAATTGCAAAAGCCTTTGTGCTCAGCTTGGCTGGGGCAGAGTCTCAGGGTGGAGCTGACAGTCTTGACTTCCTGTCAGCCCTGCCCTATGAGGCCCCTGGGTCTCAGTGTCCCTCAGTAATCGCTGCAAGCACCTCTGAGAGAAAGCTGCCCTCGAGTTTTGCCCTCTGCCAGTCCAATTTCTTCCCGAATGAGTCTGAGTTTCCAGAGTTTCACCCAAAACTGGAGTGCAGTGCAGTCAGGAGCTTCTGTCTCCCTCCTCCTTGAGAAATCCAGCCCAGCACTCAGCAGTCAGTCCTCTCCATATGCACATGCCTCCAGACTTCTGCCTTCCGCAGCTCCCCTGAGTCTCAATGTGCTTTTCTCTTTCCTGACAGTCCAGATTCCCCCCAAAAGAGTCTGGGTTCCCAGAGTCTCATCTGGAACTGGAGTTCAGCACAGGCAGGAGCTTCCGTCTCCCTCCCACTTGAGAAAGCCAGCCACGCACTTAGCCGACAGTCCTCTCGGCACATGCGTCTTAGTACCTCTGCCTCCTGCAGCTCCTCTGAGTCTCTGTGAGCCCCTCTCTTTCCTTCTAGTTGTAGAATTTCCACTCAGCCAGATTTCCTGGTGTCCATTTTGTCTTTTAGTTGTAGTTTTGAAATTGTTGTGTAAGGCAGCAGTTTAGGTGTTTACCTATGCCGCCATCTTGGTTTTCCCATACTGTGTTTTTTTAAAACATATTTTTATTAATTTCAGAGAGGAAGGGAGAGGGAGAGAGAAATTGAAACATCAATGATGAGAGAGTATCATTGATTGGTTGCCTCCTGCATGCCACCTACTGGGGTGCATGTGCCCTGACCAGGAATCAAACCCTGACCTCCTGGTCAATAGATTAATGCTCAACCATTGAGCCATACCAGCTGGGTTTTGCTCATGCTGTTTTGCCACCACCTGGAGCATCCACACTGGGCCACAGAGAGCCCTTCCTGACCATGGATGTGGCGCCTAGCTGTCCTTCTGAGGACAGGCCTTTCCCTCCCCGCCTCTTGGAAGAAACCACAAAAACAATGCAAGAGCCAGCTTTGTTCCAAGGGCAGTGTTGTCAGCCGGCTCCCATTTCATGAAGCTCTTTGACCCGGAACACAGACAATAAAACTGACCCAAGAACCTGCCAGCTCTGACCTCACTTGTAGCTGCTTTTGGTTCTCTGGCAGCTGATGTTTTCAAGCTGCCTCATCTTCCAAGTCTGTCCTTACAAACAGACTTTATTGATGTTCCTCCAAAAACTCCCTCCTTCTGAGTCCCTTACTCCGTCTCCATTCAGTGAGTCAGAATCATATTTTGTGTGGGATGTTGGTGCATTCTTAGCTGTTTGTCAAGCACAGATTCCAAGCGTAAGCTCTTGATGGGCACATCCATATTTTGCATTTCTTTATAGCCAAGCAGGTAATAGAATGCCCTATACAGAATAAGCATCCCTTTGAAAACTGGAAACAACCCAGATGTTCAACAGAACTGATAAAGAAATTATAGTTGACTTGTATAAAGGAATACTACTCAGCAATAAAAAGGAATGGGCCACTGGCACAGGTGACAATGTGGATGAATCTCAAAAACGTTACACTCAGCAAAAGAAGCCAGACATAAAAGATCATATATTGTATAATTCCAGTCACATGACAGTCTAGAGCCAAAAATGGTAATCTATGTAATAGATGATGTCCCTTTAAAATTTCTGTGTTGGAGACTTAATCCCCAGTATGGCTGTATTTGGAGATGGAACCTCTAAAAAAGGAATTAAGGTTAAATGCACACATAAGGAGGGGCTCTGATCCTATAAGATAGTGTCCTTGAGAGAAAAGACACCAGAGAGCTGCACTCTCTCTCCCTTCTTCTCTCTCTTTCTCTCATTCTCTCTCTCTCTCTCTCATACACACACACACACACACACACACATCATAAAAACACAGTGAGAAGGTAGCCACCTACAAACCAGAAAGAGGCCTCACATCAGGAAATGAATTGGCTAGAATTTTGATCTTGGACTTCTAACAACCAGAACCAGAAGAAAATAAACTTCAGTTGTTTGACCCACCTAGTGGATGGTATTTCATTATGGCAGCCCAAGCTAAAACAAGCTCAGAACAGTGGATACCTCTGGGGAAGGTGGCATTGACTGGAAAGAGACATGGGGAACTTTCTAGGGTGAAGGGAACTTTATAGGGTGACACCTTGATAGAGCGGTGGTCACATGAATATCGGTGTATATGTAAAAATATATTGAGCTGATGCTGAAGATGCATTTAATTAGATGTCAAGTATAAGTCAATAAAGACAAAAAGAACAAATAACACAACTGGAGAAAACATCTGTTAGTAAGAATGTCTCTTCACTGACTCACACCCTTCATCTGATCCACTGTGGACAGATTCTTGCACTCACCACAGGTATAGCAAAGAGAGGGGGAAAGGAACCTGGATCTCTAGCTCTCAGGGAGCCTTTTTCAGTTCCAAAAGCAATATCTGGAAGACCTCAAGTCACAGCGACTAAGCCAAATTGTACTAAATGCTAACAGCTCATTAAGAGACTTTTTGACACTTGGAAAGACACATTACCTCCTTCTTGTTTCTACTGAGGCAGCTGTGACTGGCCCCTCCAAGAACCAGCCAGCCCACAGAACCCCTCCATTGATGACAGGGTACGCACCAAGAAAAGAAAAAGAGAAACGAGAAAGCTGGTGCAGCAAGTCTTACCAAGATATTAAACTGCAGTTCTGGCCTTAAGGACTCCCTCTACTCAAGCAAAAGGAGCTGAAAGACTACTGACGCCCACATTTCAGCAGTTGGCTTTTGTGTAGTTCACAGTAATGCAGTTGTTAGCACCTTGGGAACAAATGAGAAGTTCTCCCCCAGGTGGTTCCCACTCCTTTCTTTCCAGCACTTTGGCAATGTCAACGAGGTGCAGTCAGATGCCACCAAAGAAGTATTGTAAACTGGGAGTGAAATCTGTGTGCTCCCTGCCAGGGAGAAGTGAGTCATTTCCTTTGGTGATGCCAGGCTCTTTGCATTAAAAATTAAAGTTGTTTTCATAAAATCACCAACATTCTAGAAAATGTAAATATGTAGCAGGTGTGCCACCAGTCTTCCCTTCTGTGTCCTTAATAGACATTGCAAATTGACCCCAGCACTTTTAATCATTGAGCCCAGTTCCAGAATCAGCAATGGACTGGAAATGGCTGCCACTAGCTCATAAGAGCCAATTTTTAAATTTCAGGAGTCTTGCTAATTGGGTCTTAAATATACTCATTATTAAAATTAATTATATAAATGTATACCTGAGGGGAGAATCCAAGATGGCGGCATAGGTAAACACCTACACTGCTGCCTCATACAACAATTTCAAAACTACAACCAAAAGACAGAACTGATATCATCCAGAACCACAGGAAAGATGGCTGAGTGGAAATCCTGCAACTAGAAGGAAAGAGAGGGGCTCACAGAGACCCAGAGGAGCTGCAAAAAGCTTACATACGGGGACGCACACGTGGAGAGAGCGGGTGCTGGAGTACTTGACTGGCTTTCTCTGGTGGGAGGGAGATGGAGATTCCCAACTGCACTGAACCCTTATCCTATGACACTAAACCCCAGGTCCAGCTGAAACTGATATGGGGAGAGTTTGGACTGTGAAAAGGGAGAAGTGCATGGAAACTTAGGGGAGTCTCGAAAGGGCAGAAGTCTGGTGGTGCGCACAGCACTGCGCGCAGAAGAGCAACTGCTGATTGTGCCACTGTCTTTCATGAGTGGGCAGGAGACAGAGCCTCCCAACTGTGCCACTTCTAACTCCACTAAACCCTAGTTTCGGGCGAAACCCTGGAGACCCAGACTCATATGGTCCTGGAGTGCAGGGGAGCCAGATAAGCAGAGGTCTAGAGGCACTGTGAGAGCGCGTGCATCCGTGCACAGGGACTGCTCCAGTGATTACCCTGTCACGTGAGACTCAGGAGCCATGGAAGGTGGGGCCGATTGGAAGGCAAGGTGGTCCATTAAGCCCTGAGACTCCACCCATCCCAAGCTCAACAGAGAGGCTTTTGCAGTTTTGCAAGTCTTGTATCATAAAGCTGAATCCAACACAGAAGTTCTCCTGGCATAGTGAAAATTCGGAGAGAAAGAAGAGATCACAAACAAAAGAAATGGAGGAAAACAAACGAGTGGATATAGAGTTCAAAACCACCGTTATAAGGTTTTTCAAGAATATCTTAGAAAAGATGGATAAATTTAGTGAGACCCAAGAGGAGATGGAAAAGGACCAACAAGAGATGGAAAAGGACCAACTAGAGATGAAAAAGGACCAGTTAGAAATTAAACATACACTGACTGAAATAAAAAATATTATACAGAGACCTAACAGCAGACTAGAGGAAGGCTAGAATCAAGTCAATAATTTGAAATATAAAGAATCAGAAAACCCTTAACTGGAAAAGCAAGAAGAAAAAAAGAATCCAAAAATGTGAAGATAATGTAAGGAGCCTCTGGGACAGCTTCAAGCATACCAACATTAGAATTGTGGGGGTGCCAGAAGAAGAGAGAGAACAAGATACAGAAAACCTATTTGAAGAAATAATGACTGAAAACTTCCCATATCTAGTGAAAGAAATAGACTTACAAGTCCAGGAAGCACACAGAACCCCATATAAAAGGAATCTAAAGAGGACTACACCAAGACACATCATGGTAAAACCAGTTTAGCTCAGTGGATAGAGCGTCAGCCTGAGGACTGAAAGGTCCCAGATTCAATTCCAGTCAAGGGCATGTATCTTGGTTGTGGGCACGTCCCCAGTAGGGGGTGTGCAGGAGGTGGCTGATCGATGTCTCTCTCTCAGCCGACTGCACACGACCCACCAGTTTACCAAGACTCGAGCATCTCATAGTTTCCCACACCTCAAGGTTACAGAACGAATTAAACTCGTATCTTGAGGTACCACTGTATGAGACTTGCTTAGGGGCATTTTTTTTTCATTCTTTCAAAAACAACATATAGACTAGCAGCTTGTTCTTGCAGGAGATGAGTAATTGTTTGCCTTGGAGTCTTTCACCAGCATATCTGAAGAGATCAGCCAAGGACCATGGGCCAAGGTCAGTCAAAATCAGGATCTTCCATCACTGACAGTCAGATATAGAAAGGGCATCTACTAACTGTGGCTGTGGTGAGTGATTGGTAACAGGTGCTTTTTGGTTTTTCTATGACCTCATGCATGCTCTGGACAGTGGTCCCATCTTTGGCTACACGTTAGGATTCTCAGGGGAGGGAATTTGGGCTTTAGTGTTGTTCAAAGCTCCGAGGTCATTCTGATGCACAGCCAGAGTTTAGACCCACAGCTCTAGGACCTAGAACACGAGGTCTTTGATTGCCACTTTGTCCAAGACAGTTTTCTGAAGAAGACCTTGATTCTGTTCAGGCTCTCCTTGAGTGTGGAGTGGGCCTCCATAGAGGCATAAGTGCTGGTTTGAGGTGATGGTTTTTTAGCCAAAAAGAGTGTCAGCCCTATATTACATTTTATTGATTATGAAAGCATTTGGCGCTGCCCTTACTGATCAATGTAGGCACTTTATCTCCAGGTTCTTGTCATTTAAAAACTATACCCGTGAACTCCAGGTGTCATGGACAATGGCCAGAAGAACCTATTGATTTTCCAATTGGAATGTTATTAGTCTATGGATATTGTGAATCTTTACCTTGGCTACTGAGAAGCTCAGAGTGGCTGGAGTTTAGCAATTGCATATTTATGATATACATTGCATGTGCTAACTTTATTACTGGTTTCACCTCACTCTCTAAGCTTACTTCCCCTTCGACCCAGTGTCCTGAGCTCTTCATTCTGTTCCTATTGAGTTGAGTGTACACACGAGCCATCACACACCCTTTCAGAAGAAAGGTTTCATAGATGAACAAATAAAATACAAATGGTGGTTGCTAATATGAGGAATTAGGCAGAGCACAAAAACACTGGATTCCGTAGAGTAGATCATGCTGAGTCTCATGATGCAATGCTGCCAATCTTTGATGCAAAGCAGCCCACTTTCCCCCTGACTCATGCAGAAAAAGTACCACTGTTCAAACACCCTCTGCAGTGAGTGCCCTCAGCTTCTCCCTGAAACTGTCCTCTGGCCTCCCCACACAGTTCCCGCTAAGCAGACAAGCCCACTCCCCCTCCCCAATCAGGACACAACTCTCTCGGCTGGTTTACAAGCTCCGCTCTGTACTCTAGGAGTGACTTTCCTGCTGGGTTGGAGTGCAATCACACTCAGGTGTGCTAATTATTTTATTTTATTTATTTACACTGTTGTCCTCATGGCCTTCCCACACTCAAATGCCCTGCCTTTCCCTTCTAAGTGCTGCACAGCCTAAGGAGACCTGGGTGCTGGCACGAGAGCTTCGGGATCACATCAGCTCTTTAAATGTCAGGCTAAATGTGTGTTTCTAGTCCTTTCCTGAGGGCTAAGATTGGACTGTTGATCATTTCCTCTCTTCCTATCCACTTGGCTTTCACATTGCAAACGTGCACAGAAGAGCTGTTTCCAATGCCTTCCCATCTCAAATGGCAGATAAAAGTGGAAGAGCTCAGGCTCAGTCAAGCTGGCAAGAAGTCATGAGCTGTAGGCGTGTGACCCATTGTTTGGGTGTTCAAGGTTATAGTAACGTGTGCTGAGCCCGCACAGCAATGGGTGAACCTGAGAGGGGGCGGTGAAGGATTTAGAAAAGACAGACAAGAGAATAAAGCTGGGCGCTAGGTGGCATGCTGCCCTCTCTGATGGAGAGACAATGCCACAGCCTGCAAGTCAAGTCTTTATTTTATAGCCACATCCACGAGGCAAAGTAAGGGCGTGGTTACAACTTTCTGGCAGGTTTCGAATCTACTCAATTACAGGCACCTGATCAAGCTTTGTTTCCTTGTACCACCTCTTACAGCCCATATCACTCAGCCACCTGGGGCTACAGGTGCGGACCATAAGGTCAAGTTTAAAACTATAGCATGGCTATTATTGTGCTGGGACTTGTATGTGAATTTGGGGAGGATTGTGTCCTCTCATTAGTCCCAGGCTTGAACCGGTCCAAAAGCTGTGGCTGCTCTCCACAGTAACACTGCCTGGAGTTTATTTCACACCTCCACCCTGCTCTCTCCGGCTCTGATCCAGATTATAGAAGGGAGGCAGGAGCTTTTAAAAATGATAAACAATGAGGTCAGAGCCCAGAACATCCCATCCCTCCTGGATCCAGCCAAGAAAACATGGTCTGAGTGGCTGCAGAAGCTGTATGGGTTCCTGTGAGTCAAGGAATCATGGCCGGAGAGACAAGGCTAGGACTCACAGATTGGGAGATCCACTTAAGAGTAATGGCTTAGCTGAGACCGGTTTGGCTCAGTGGATAGAGCGTCGGCCTGCGGACTCAAAGGTCCCAGGTTCGATTCCGGTCAAGGGCATGTACCTTGGTTGTGGGCACACCTCCAGTGTGGGGTGTGCAGGAGGTGGCTGATCAATGTCTCTCATTGATGTCTCTGACTTTCTATCCCTCTCCCTTCCTCTCTGTGAAAAATCAATAAAATATATTTAAAAAAAAAGAGTAATGGCTTAGAACTGAGGAATCTCAACAATGATCCCAGATTGCCATCTATCCTAGGTTCTAATTTCTAGCACTTACTACAGTGCCTGGCACATAGTAAATGGTCAATTACCTCCTTTCCTATTAGGCTTCAAATTTCAGCACCTACTGCAGTGCCTCGCACATATTCCAGAACCCAACATAGCCTCTGGCATATACTAAGGTAGTCAATCAATGTTGGTTGAATAATTGCATTTATAAACAAATAACTGGACGGACAGTACATGGACAAAAGGAAGAAAGGAAGAGAGGAAGAATAGGTGGATGGATATTGTTAAATCTTTGCTTTAAAACTAGCAAGTCAAAAATTGGACTCAATTCCCCACAATGAAGTCCTTTCAAGCCATAGAACCCTTACTCTAACTGTTATAAAGTTCACCCCCTGATTGAGACAAATCTGTCATGCTGTAACTTGCCTTTGGCAGTTCTAGCTATCTCCTCTAAGTCTTCAAGCATCCACTGGGGGACTTGGAATGTATACCCCAGGGATGAGGGAGTGGGGTGGGGGTGGGGGAAAACTATAGTATAGATCTCCTAGTGATTCTGCTTCTCCAGTTGACCTCTGACCCCTGAATCATTCGGGTACTCTACCATTCCCTGGGAGCACAGCCCTTGGCCTCTCTCCCACCCTCTTCACTGCAGAAAATGCCAGATGGTAGCCAATTCTCCAGGCTCCGTTTCCACACATACTGCCACTCAACTTGCAGGCTCCTTCTGACAGTCTGTGTTGTGTGCAGGTGGAAGGCTGGGCAGGCAGCCCTGTTCTCAGCTATGGAGTGGGCTGATGGGCTGTGCAGACTAACAGATATCAGACGAACAGCTCAGTAGGTTTGGCTATTTTCTCATGAGAGGAAAAGTGCCAAAACAGTGACAATAAATCGCTGGAGAACTTCACCAGCCACGATGAGTAGTGGTCTTTGTCCACCTAATAAATCTCAAGGCAGGAGAGCAAAGTGCACTCACTAGACGGACACAGAGGTGTCTCACCATGTGGATGCCAGAACAGGCTTCTAGGCAACGCTTGGCTCCTTAGAATGCCTTAGAGGACCCAGGAGAAAGATACATTTTCTTTAGGCTCATACCCAGCAGGTGGGGTTTTGCATGCTTTCTATCAGAGAGGTTGTGAATTGGCAGCTATGGGCTGAAGTTGGCCTCCTAGCATATTTTATTTGGCCTTAAGTTTTAAAAAAAAATTTTGAATTTATTGCCAACTTTCACAAATTGAGGATTTCACATTTAAAAAAAAACCCTGAATTTCCCATCTTTCTTTTCTTTTTTAAAAAACCCCTTTAAGGGTCTTATTTTATTCTTTATTATTTTTTAAATATCTTTTATTGATTTTTTTACAGAGAGGAAGGGAGAGGAATAGAGAGTTGGAAACATGGATGAGAGAGACATAGATCAGCTGCCTCTTGTACGCCCCCTACTGGGGATGTGCCCGCAACCAAGGTACATGCTCTTGACTGGAATCGAACCTGGGACCTTTCAGTCCACAGACCTACACTCTATCCACTGAGCCAAACCGATTTCGGCGAGTTGTTCACTCTTGAACAATTAATTTTTTTAAACATATTTTTATTAATTTTTTTACAGAGAGGAAGGGAGAGGGATAGAGTTAGGAACATGTATCAGCTGCCTCCTGCACACCTCCTACTTGGGTTGTGCTCAAAACCATGATACATGCCCTTGACTGTAATTGAACCTGGGATCCTTCAGTCCACAGGCTGACGCTCTATCCACTGAGCCAAACCAGTTAGGGCTCCCATCTTTCTCGAAAAATCAGATTTGGAAAGTACAGACCTATTCTTCTGCATCGCAAAAGCTGGCCGTAGCTGAGTAGCAGCTCGTCTTGCTAGACAGGGATGGAAACCCTGTGGCTCGGGCAGCCCCATCCAGCCTGCTGCTCTTGCTTATGTCACCTGCCTGGCTTCTGGAGGCATCTACGTATACAAGCCCTGGTCATCCCAGCTGTAGCAGATGCTATATATTTTTCCCACTGAAGTAGAAAGCCAGGCTGGACTTCAATAGCCAGTGTCTATACCTCTTTGCCTGAAGACTTTGGCAGCCAGACCCTCTGCTTCTCAGCTAGCCATATGACTGCCCCTTCAACTGATGGGAATTGGTGCATAAGTATTCCAGCTGTCCTGCCCCCTTTGGTTGGGGTCACTCTGAGGCATACACTATATCCTGATCCCAGAGGTCCCCAATGATAACAAGCTCTAGTTACCCACAGTGGAAGGTGACATGACCTTTAAAGGCTGCTTTGCCCTCCCTATTTCTTATGCTTTCCCCTTTTTTTCACCACCTAAATTATTTGTACAGCCTATTGTACAAAAACAATTCTATACAATTGGTGTGAACACCGAATTAGGGAATACTGAACCATTGTTCCCAGGGGAAATAGAAGGTTAGGTTCCTGTTTGTTGGTCACAACATTTCATCAGTCAATTCATACGTAACCTTCTTTTATGTGTTTATGCTCAAAGACACCTTATTTAATATGTGTTGTCGATTCATTAACATCAAACTCACAGCTAACAGCACTATGAGTCATGCCTGAATGAAGCTCACCTAACACATGTGCAGTTGGTCCTTGAACAATGTGGGGATGGGGTGCCAACCACCTGCCCAGTGGAAAATTCTCGGCCCTCCTCATACTCGGATTCCCAATTGCAGATATAAAATACAGTTGGCCTTTGAACAACGAGTTTGAACTGTGCAGGTCCCCTTTCATGTTAAGTACAGGTTATTATTATTTAAATCCACACATAAGTGGACCCACGTGGTTCAAACCTGTGCTGTTCGAGGTCAACCGTATTTTCTCCGTAAGGCACATCACAGACTTCTTGCTCTTGGGAACACTAGACAGCACGTCAGCCATTGATGAATTTGATGGCCATTTTAAACAGTAAAACTACCAACGCAAAGCACAAAAATGCAAGAAGCGTGCACTAAATAGAAGGCGAAAAGAACCTTTTGTTTACAACATAAGAACTTAACAAGGAAGCAGAGTGTTGCCTTGATGGACCTCAGCTGGGCATGTGCACATCTGGTAACTCAAATTCTTTGTCACCCTCTGCCTGTCCACAAATGACTGTGAAAGTGACACAAATATTGATTTTGAGTAACACATAAATTGTAGCAAGTAGGCAAATTCACCAAATACAGAATTCAGGAGGATCAACGATATCCCAGCGTCTGCTTCTAGGGAACCCCAAATGAAGACAACATTATAGAAGTGCTTCCCTCCTCAAGTAACTGAGCAATAACTAAAAACCCAAGAAGAAATATAAAACAATGGTTTTCAGGAATTGGCTATCGGGTAGCATAGGATAGTGATCCTCAGGACAGGGGAAACTAACAAGGTGAGTTTTCTGATTTCCCTGGTGCGTGGCCTAGAGATGTTTCCAGGCTGCAGTGCAGGAAGGAGAAAACAGGTGGAGTGTGGGGTAGCGCTGAGTTGAGGAGACAGAGCTGGGAGACTGGGGAGGCCACGGTGGTTGGAATTTGTAAGGCAGAGTACTGGAGAGCTGAGACCTCTGCATAGAGAGAGCTCCAGAGATTTGCAAGGATCTCTCCTAGCCTTCACATGAGTTCTGATTAGAGCATGCAAATGAGTAAACAGCACAAGGCCAGGGAAATAACTGAGAAAAGGAGCAAAGGGAAGAATCAGAGTTCACACAGGGATGGCAATAGTGTTCCACCAGCCAGAGTAGAAAACCTCATGGGAAATCAGGCAGAGTCCTCAGGAGGTTCTTACTCAATAGGAGGGGAAAATTAGCCCTCAACTAAAAACCATTCAAAAGATCAAGCTGCCCTACCTGGTTTTGCTCAGTGGATAGATAATGGGCCTGTGTTCTGAAGGGTCCATGGTTCAATTCTGGTCAAGGGCACATACCTCAGTTGCAGACTCCTGGCCTTGGTTGATGCGTATGAGGGAGGCAACCAGTCAAAGTGTCCTCCCACATCAGTGTTTCTCTCTGTGTGTCCCCCTCTCACTCCTACTCTCTCTAAATATCAATGGAAAAATAGCCTCAGGTGAAGATTGAAAAAATAACAAAAATATAAATAAAGCGGTGTCCAAGTAAGTGAATTATCTTCCAGGAAAAAAGCTACACAATATTTATAGAAATACAAAAATATCCAATATCCAACAAGGGGAAATTCACAACATTTGGCACCAAATTAAAAATTAGGAGGCTTACAAAAGAAACAGTAAAAAGTGACCCATAATGAGGAAAAAATTAATAGAAACAAATCCAGAAGTGACACTGATGATAGTATTAGCAGACAAGGACGTTGAAACCATTGTTATAACTACAATCCTTATGCTTGAGAAAGCAGGGGAAAGATTGAACATTTTAAGTAGACTCATGGGAGATATAAAAAAAAGACCCAAAAAGAACTTCCAGAGATAAAATTAGAGTGTATGAGATGAAAAATGAAAATGCATGGGATGGGAAGAATAGCAGATTAGATACTAAGAAGAAGAGATTCATTAACTTGAAGACATAGCAACAGAAACTGGGAATTGAAAATGGAATTCAGAGAGGAAAAGAGTAAGCTACTAGTAAGTGAGAGGCTTTATTAGAATGTGGCTTCACCCTCTCCAATCTGGGACCCCTTGAGGGATGCCTGACTGCCCTCTCACAATTCAGGACTGCTGGCTCCCAACTGCTTGCCTCTTGCCTTCCTGATTGCCCCTAACCGCTTTTGCCTGCCAGCCTGATCACCTCCTACCAGCCTGATTGATGCCTATCTGCTCCCTTGCCAGCCTGTTTGCCCCTAACTGCCCTCCCCTGCAGGCCTGGTCACCCCTAACTACCTTCCCCTGCAATCCTGGTCCCCCCAACTGCTCTCCCTTGCAGGCCTGGGTCCCCCACAACTGCCCTTCCCTGAAGGACCCAGCACCCCCAACTTCCCTCCTCTGCTGGCCTAGTCACCCCTAACTGCCCTCCCCTGCAGGCTGACTGTCCCTAACTGCCCTCCCTTGCAGGCCTGGTCCCTCTCAACTGCCCTCCCTTGCTGGCCTGATGGCTCACAACTGCCCTCCCTTGCAGGCCTGGTCCCTCCCAACTGCTTTCCCCTGCTGGTCATTGTGTGGTGGCCGTTTTGTGTTCCCATGGGGGCAGGATCTTTGACCACGTGGGGGCAGCCATCTTGTGTGTTGGAGTGATTGTCAATCTGCATATTACTCTTTTATTAGATAGAATAGAGGCCTGGTGCACAGGTGGGGGCCAACTGGTTTGCCGTGAAGAGTGTCCCGGATCAGGATGAGGGTTTCCTTGGGGCATTGGGCAGCCTGGGCAAGGGGCTGTGGTAGTTTGCATGCTGGCCATTCCCCCTGGCAACCCAAACAGAGGCCCTGGGATCTGGGATTTATTTATCTTCTACAATTGAAACTTTGTAGCCTGAAGCAGAGCCAATCCTCCTGCTTGCTCTGAGGTGGCAGCCATTTCCGTTGAGATTTATTTATCTTCTATAATTGAAACTTTGTAGCCTTGAGTGGAGGCCTGGGCCTGCCAGGGTGTGTGGAAAGCTTTACTTCCTCCATCGCCGGAGAAATCCAAGACTTCCTCCTGCTCAGTCCGTGGCTGTAGCCATTTTGGTTGGGGTTAATTTGCATATTCACTCCTTATTGGCTTGTGGGCATGGCTGTTGGGCATAGCAGAGTGTTGACTAATTTGCATATCATTCACAAGCCATGCCCACCAGCCACGCCCCATCGGCCAATCAGAGTGAGTATGCAAATTAATCCAACCAAGATAACTACAGCTACAGAGAGGGTAGGAGAGAGGCCTGGGTTGCCCCTGGTGATGGAAGAAGCCAAGCTTTCTGCAAAGCCTGGCTGGCAGAGGTTAAAGCAACAAAGTTTCAATGGCTATGCCAGCAGATGGCCAACTGCCCTTCCTTGTTGGCCATCTTGTGGTGGCCATCTTGTGTCCACATGGGGGCAGCCATCTTGTGTGTTGGAGTGATGGTCAATTTGCATATTACTCTTTTATTAGACAGGATATTAGAGGTCCAGTGCATGAATTCATGCATGGGTGGGGTCCAGCCAGCCTGGCCAGGGGAAAGGGACATGGGTAGTTGGCCGGCCTGCCTGCTGGTTGAACTTTTAGTTGAGAGGACAGTTTGCATATTAGCCTTTTATTACATAGGATATACACTGAGTTGCCAGATTATTATATGTTCAGAGATCATAATAATTGACCTCTCAATGTAGGAGAACAACCACACATAATCCACTATGTCATCTCTAACTTTCTGAATGGCTTCAGGGAAAACACACACACATACAACACACACACACACACATACACACACTCATTGGAAGAAGTAACTGTGTCAAAGAAAAGACATTTTTTCTCATGACCTGTTTAAACTCACACTCTAAGATCAAAATTAAAACAGAAACAATGAGCAATTCGCTTCAGGAATTCCCCAGTGGAGTTTTCCTGTTCAGTTCCTGGCCACAGGACCGCCTGGGGCTTCACAGCCATTCTCCGATGCTCACTGCAAAATGCCTCAGTTGGTCCCCCGTTCTGCCCTTTGCTCTCCTACCGTCTAATCCCAACATGGCGGCCAGAGCGATCCAGTTAAAATCCAAATGGATTGTGTCTGTCCTCTGCTTACATCCTCCAGGGGCTCCTATATCCCTCAGAGGTAAAGCCGAGATCCCTACAATGATCTCACCCCTAACCTCTTACCTCACTCATCCCCCTCATTCCATCCCCACCACGGTCCACCTTGCCCACTCTGTTCCAGCCACACTGGCTCTCTGCTGTCCTCACACAGGCCAGGCCCACTGTCACCTCAGGACCTTCACATGTGTTATTCTCTCGGCCCAAATGCTCGTCCCCAGGTAGCTGAGTAGCGCTCCTCCTTACACAAATGCTAACTCTTTTGTGAAACCCTCCTTGTCATTTAATGTCAAATTCCAACCCCTGGCCCATGATTCCTAAGCCCTTTCCCTGCTACATGTATTTTTTTTTTTCCCTTATCACCATTTAACCCACTGTGGATTTTAATGAATTATCTGTCTCTCCCAGTAGAATGTAAACTCCACAAGGCACACATTTTGGTGTGTTCTATTCATTGCTGTACTCCCAGTCCCCAGAATAGTCTGGGCACGTTAATATTTGTTGGTTGAATGAAGTTTTACAAATGAAGGAGCACGTCACTCTGCTTCTAGTGGCCAGCACATAGTAGGCCTTCAGACGCTCTTGTGGGCAAGGGAGCATCCACTCCCAATGCTTTCCTCGTTTTCAGAAAGGAGGTGTCTGGGAAAGGAGGAAAAGTCCGGTCTAGCTTCACAGATCACCTGTAGGAGGCCGAGGGTGCAAATAGTCAGCTATCTCTTTGCATGTACATACAGCCTTTCTGAAATCAGGAGGGAATACTCTTTCCTGGCCCTGTGGGTGGGGCAAGAAGTCTTCCTAGGAACAGGATTCACATCCGAGCCCCTGGCATGTTTCTCTTTGGGCCTGGTCCCAGCAGTGACGACTTTAATTTTCCTCCGGAGCCGCGTT
Organism: Lasiurus borealis; assembly: GCA_004026805.1. Taxonomy (NCBI): domain Eukaryota; kingdom Metazoa; phylum Chordata; class Mammalia; order Chiroptera; family Vespertilionidae; genus Lasiurus; species Lasiurus borealis. Next base: position 31,253 of record PVJN01006530.1, on the reverse strand, counting down.
CCACGGGGTGTGCGGAGCCTGGGAACAGTGAGGGCATTAGGACCAGGAGCGAGGCGCACGCCTGGCTCGGGCTGTGTCTGGCAGAGGGCTCTGGGCTGGCTGCGCGCGGAGCTATGTGTGAAAGGAAATCAGGCACTGCCTGCCGGCTTCTCATCTGTTGATCTGACCTGACTTGAAGCATCCAGCTCGACGGCTGTCAGCACTGCTGGACTCAGGACCCCCCAGCTCCTCCAGACATCGCATAGCAACCTGACACCCGTGCAAGGGGGGACAGGAAACACCCGGGATTGGACACCTGAGCAGGATGGAATCATTGTTTTCTCCCCAAGGAGAAAAAGGGGACCAAAGGGTCCAAGCAATTTAATTTGAAGTCCCCGTGAATGGGCTTCCCGAAGGCAATTAAAGAAATCCACGCAGAGAGGACCCGGGGTGGGCCTTGGGTCCTGTGGTTTTCAGACCGTCAGTGGGAGCCGGCCTTACCCACGCTTTTGGTAAATGGCAGACGGCATCAGAGGATCAGGTGAAGCGATTGTCCGAAAACTTCCAGGTGGAACCAGGAACCCAGGTCTGCTGCAAGCTCCACGGACCCTGGAGCAGGAGGAGCCGGCAAACTTGAACATGACCTGTTGCATCTGGCAAGTTCCAGCAACATGCTCCTAAGGAAGCGATGCAGGCACAGACCATGCGGACTGCAGTTCCTGCTGCTCTGTCTGACGCTGGGGTGCACGCTGCTGATGCTGGCTGTGCTGCACCCTCCCCAGCAGGCCGTGCACCAGGCCGGCACAGGCCAGGCCGCCCAGCACAGCCCCGAAGCCAGGTACCGCCTGGACTTCGGGGAATCCCAGGAATGGGTGCTGGAGTCCGAGGATGAGGACCAAGAGTACGGGCCCTTGGAGGGCCTGCCGCCCTTGATCTCGCTGCGGGAGGATCAGCTCCTCATGGCCGTGGCCTCGCCCCGGGTCCGAAGGAACCAGAGCCAGGGCCGGAGAGGTGGCAGCTACCGGTTCATCAAGCAGCCGGGCAGGAGGCTGGACCCGGAGGCCGCAGAGAAGGACTGGGGGGCGGAGGAGGAGGACGAGGAGGTATCTGAAGAAGATGAGCTGACCAGGCTCAGCCTGGACGAGACGCCCAGCGCCCGCATCCCCCTACAGAGGGCGCTGCCCGAGGTACGGCATCCGCTGTAAGTAAGGCCCCTGCTTCCCCTTTCTCAGGTACCCGGGTGCTATCAGCAAAAGCGAGGTGCACTCTGCCTCACTGTCCCTAGGGCAGCGCCTCTCCAGGTGTGGCTGCTGGACCAGCAGCAGCAGCATCACGGGGAACCTGTTAGAAAAGCAGTCTCAGACCTCACCCAGACCCCCTGAGTCAGAAACCCTGGGTGGGGTCCCGGGATCTTATCTAACCAGCCCTCCAGGTGAGAACCGCCTTCCTAGAGAGCAGCTCCCTTCTCTTCCCCACCCTGGGTTCCAGTCCTTCTGTCTCTGGGTTAGCAGGTCAAGCAGCTTTATCTAGAGAACACAGAGGGGACCTGGGGCAGGTGTTCTCCAAGACACCTGCCAGTTCTAACGCTGTGACTCCTGTCCATTTTGATATTATGATTGTAGTCAGTGTTCGACTTTATTTTGGATCAAAACAGCAATTGCAGCCAACACATGGGTGGGTCTTGCCATGTGCCTGGCTTTAATCTAAGAACTTTTCACTTATTAACTTACAAGGCCCTTACAACTCTGTTGGATGGGTGCCAGTATTAGCATCATGCCTAGGAAAATAAGGTAGGAAAATGGGCACAGAGAGGCCAAGTGACTTCCCCATAATCACACAGCTAGCGGGTGCCAAGCAGGCCAGTCTGCCTGACCCACCACTCTATGCCGCCCTCCTTGGTCCACTAGACTAAAGGGCCGATTCCAGTGCCCAGGAGCACTGACTCCATCTGACCTAGGAGCAGGCTGCGAGGTGAGATGACATGCAGGCTGTGCCCAGCTAGATGATGGGCTCATCCTGTACATGCCTGCCTTCCTCCCTCACTTCCCACCACCACCAGGCTGGCTGCAGAGAGGGGAGCAATGCAGCTGGTTCGTGTGGGTGATCTAGGTCCCTACCCTATAAGCCACAGCTCTTCCCAGAGCCCAGAGAGTTTCCTGGGAAGCAATCCCTCCCCCTGCCCCCCGCACTCCACTCCTCCTAGTGAGAGGATCTGTGTAGAGCAGCAGTTGGGAGCAGGACCACGAACTCCTCGGATCCCTCATGGGGTCCCCCCTGCCTGGCTACTCAGCCCCTCACTCTCAGAGTTGTGCAAATGCAGGACAGCACATGGGAGTGACGCCTCCTTACACTGTGTGCTGGGGGCCTCGGTCACCGCCCCCTCGTCCCAACCCTGCTGTTCTGACTTCAGGTCTTGGCTTTAAAAGCTCTTTTCAGGAAACTCCCAGGCCCAGCCAGGCCCTGCCAGGCCCAGCCCCTTGCAGTTTTGCGCGCTCTGGAGTGTTAATTCACACTCATTACATCTGAAGCTGCGTGGGCATTGGTGGGTTGGTTGGTCAGTGCCTGCTTCCCCTGCCGTGAAGTGAGCCCAAGGTCCCCGCACACGGTAAAGAAATGATTGCTGAGTGAGTGACTATAGTTTTAAAATTCTGTTCAGACATTTTTTACTGGCCTAGAGCAAGAATGAGTATCCTCATTTTGTCAAAAAGAAACATTGCCTCAAACAAGAAGTCTCTGGTTACCAAAGGAGTATGTGTATGTGTGTGTGTGTGTGTGTGTTTGTATGTGTATGAGACTATGTGTGTTGCATTGTGCAAATGTGCTGTGCACATGCATATCTGTGAGTGCATTATGTGTCTGTTCATGTGTTGTGTATGCTTTGTGTATGTGTGCATGTGTTGTGTGTGTATCATGTTGTGTGTATTTTGAATGGGTTGTGCGTAGTACATATGAGTAGCACAATATGTGATGTCTGTGTGTGTTGTGATGTGCACAGATATGAATTGTGCCATATGTTATCATGTGAGTATGTGTTATCGATGTGTTAGTGTTCATATGTGTTGCAATATGCATGATACATCATATATCGTGTATTGTGCATGTGTTGTGCCATGCACATGTGCCATGAATACATGTGCATGTGTGCTTTGCAATGCAAGGTTTGCTTTGCATGTTTTGTGGTATGTGTTTACATGTATATTATGTGGTGAGCCTGTAGCAAGCATATGATATGTTTGTGTATGTGTTGTATAAATGTGTGCATTGCATCTGCTGCATGTGTGTGTTACTAATGTATTATTGAGTAGTATATGTGTACATGTGCAAATATTCTGTGTGTAATATGCATGTGATGTGAAGTACACAGATGTGTGTATGGTGCAAGTGTGGGCAAATTTATGGCATGTGTATGTGTATAAAAGGGCTGCATGTGTCATGCTGGTGATATGAAGTGTGTGGGTGTGTGCTGTGCATGTGTGTGGTGCAAGCATGGATACACTGTGTTGTGTGTGATGTGTGCATGTGTGTGTATGTACCATTTTAGTGGTTGCTTTTTCAAGCCAGGGTAACCAGTTCTTCTCAGTTTGCCTGGGACTTTCCTGGTTTTAGCACTGAAAGTCCCTAAAGGTCCCAGACAAACCGGGACAGTTGGTTGCCTCACCCCCAGCTTTCCAGGGTTCCCTCAGGACCGCCCCCGCCCCCCTACTCCAACCAGCTCTCTCTGGAGGTGTGAGACGCCCTCTGCTGGCTGCAGCTGGTCCGTGTAGCCTGTGCTGCCCAAGCCTTGGCTGCACTTCAGGCACTGGAGCCTCCCCTTCCCAGCAGCCCTCTAGAATACATAGGGGATTCTTTGTAAAATGAGACAATAATACTCCCTTGTCCCCTGTCCCCCCCACACACCCTCCCTCCAGGGTGACAGGACTCCCCTCCTTCCACTTCTTTAAATGTTCCAAAATAGACCCATAAAAGAACAGACGCATATAAAGCACCTACTATCTGCAGGCCCTGCACTGCTGCTTTCTCTCCAGAACCAGAGCACCAGACGTCCCGCAGCTCTCCCTCCTGTATGAGCCACGCACCAGCATCAACCCCAGAGCTTCTTACAAGCCCATCCTGACTCCTACCCCAGGCAAGCCCCACTGGCCCCAGTTCCTGCACCACAACCCCCAACAGGCCTGTGCTCGTTTCACCCGTCTGGGCCACAGCTGTGCCTTTTCTAAGTACCTGTAGGCTCCCTGCTGGAGGTCAATGAAAAGGGGGCACAAGGAGAGTTACCAAAAATGCAGGAACACACAGAAAAAAATCAGCGTAAAAGATCAAAGGCAGACTCTAGAGTGAGAGGTGAAACTATAGTGAACATTTAATGAACACATACTATGTGCTAGGGATTCTACCACATGGCGTTCATTTGTTTACTGTTCATGACAAGCGTGTAAGGTAGGTGATACAGCTCTGTTTTGTGGATGAGAAATCTGAGGCATAGAAAGGTGCAGGGAGTGGGGCCAGGTTATGTGAGCAGGTGTGTCTGACACCAAAGTAATGCTCTTCATCTCCATGTTGGGCAAGTCACATGGGCCGGAAGCATCTATAAGATGGGGAGCACTCACATTGATGGGTCCCACGGGGAGACACAGCAGAGCATGTTTGTCACTGAGGAGTGGGGAGCCAGCTGGTCGTTGCATCACAGGGCACCAGGAAACACAGTGGAATGGTTGTGCCTTGGGGAGGAGAGGGTCCTGGGCGCAGGGGCAGGCATGAATGAATATGTAGGTGAAATAAAAAGAAGGGCTGGGGATGGAGCAGGCTGAGGACTGAGGTGGACTCCGCCCTTCAATGCTGCTATGGAAGGTGCGGTGGGAAGAAAAAGTCTTGCCCATCAGCCTCTGGTGTTGACAGTTCTCAACCTGCTTCCAGGATTAGCTCTCCTTTGACCGTCCTGGCTTCCAGCGTAGGACAATCAATGTCCTGGATCAAGGAGGGTCCCTATGGAGAGGTGCTCTGTGGTCTCTCCTCTAGGCAGGGGCTCTCACATTGGAGCTACATCAGAACCCCTAGAGGCGTGGCTGGAATAGATTCCTGTCCCCCCGCAACCTCCTATAGCAGTGGTTCTCAACCTTTCTAATGCCGCGACCCTTTAATACAGTTCCTCATGTTGTGGTGACCCCCAACCATAAAATTATTTTGTTGCTACTTCATAACTGTAATTTTGCAACTGTTATGAATCGTATCTGTGTTTTCCAATGGTCTTAGGCGACCCCTGTGAAAGTGTTGTTCGACCCCCAAAGGGGTCGCAACTCACAGGTTGAGAACTGCTGTCCTATAGTTTCTAACTCGGTAGGTCTAGGGTGGGGTTTAGGAATTTGACTTCTGTGAGTTCCTGGTGAGGCTGCTGCTGACCTAGGACACTCTTGATGCTGAACAGGTTAGATAAGAGACGTGCTTCTCAAACTGTACTGTGCATGCAATTACTCGGGCATCTCGGAGCACAGGGTCTAATTTGACAGGCCAGGGGTGTGGCTTAAGGTGTGACATTTCTACCCGCTCCCAGTTGGTACCAGCACTGCTGGTGCACAGACCATACTTTTGATTAGCAAAGGGCTACATCACCAGTTCCTGAAACGACGTGCGTGTTAGATTCCCACAGGTTGCTTGCTTAAAACGTAGGTTTTTCAGATCCGGCCGCTATGGACTCTGCATAGTTCCGAGTTGGAGCCCAGAGATCTGGATTTTTAGAAGCAATGCAAGACAGTTTGGGGAACCACTGGTGTACAAAGTGAGTGAAAGTGAGCGGAGAGGTAGTAGAGTTCTGGAAAGTTCCATGGAGGAATTAGTGCTGGGATTGGAAAGTAGAGAAAAGAAGCAGAGAGGAAGATAGTCGCCCTCCTTACTGGGGGTTTTATACTTGAGCATAAATGTCAGCTCAGCTATAGCTGGCTATGTGCTACCTGCTTCCATCAACTCGTAACTTGTGTTTATGGTTGGGCCCATATTAACATGGTTTATATACAATTGTGACTAAATCAAAGTCACATGGAACAGTGAGCCTGGGGTTGCATCCTGGCATCACCTCTTATTGTATGACTTTGTGTAATCACTCAACCTCTCTCTGAGCCTCAACTGTAAAAGGGAGGTAACACCCTTGCATGAGGTTATAGCTCAAATCAGAAAAAATGTTGATGAGTTTTCACCCAGGATTCAAGTCCAAACAGAAGCTGCCCTTGTCATATTCTTGGGCATAGGACCCAGGAGTGGGCTGGAAAGATGGAAAAAGGTTGGAGCAGGCAGCTGTGGACTTCACATCATTGTCCTTTCTCTGACCAAACAGTTACATTCTGCTCCTGGGGGCTGCTAAATAATCACAAATTTGGGGGCACACTGGGATTATCTGGAATGTTGTAGAAACTGTTTACATATATCCAGGGGGCCCAGATCAGAGCAAGGCCAAAGATGGCCAGAGTCCCTCCAGAAGGGGACTGTGAGACTTCAGAGGAGGAGACTTCATGACCTTACATGACTTGTCTCCACTATGGGGAGCGCCAGGCTGGCCGCATCAGCCTCAATGCAGGCTCCAGCCCTTGCCACACTTCTCTCTCATCCATAAGCTCCTCTGTCCATCCCTCTAAGGCAGGGGTAGGAATGTCAGGCCCATGGGCTGTATAGGCTCATGAAATCATTTTGTTTTAGGGGTGAGTTAATTAAATGTCTAAATGTCTGACCAAATACCAGGCTAATTTTTAAAAAATATATTTTATTGATTTTTTACAGAGAGGAAGGGAGAGGGATAGAGAGTTAGAAACATCGATGAGAGAGAGACATCGATCAGCTGCCGCTTGTATGCCCCCCACTGGGGATGTGCCCGAAACCAAGGTACATGCCCTTGACCAGAATCGAACCTGGGACCTTTTAGTCTGCAGACCGACGCACTATCCACTGAGCCAAACCGGCAGGCTAATTTTTAAGTTGATGATTTTGTATGGCCCGAGAATGATGTTATCCATCTCCAGTGGCCCTGGGCCGAAAAAGAAATCCCTACCTTTGCTCCAAGGGATCATCTCCAGGCTGTGTCCCAGCCTTTCTCCCCCAGGCCTGGCTTGGAAGTTGGTGTTCCCAAGATGAGCCACATCAACCACAGCCAAGATGGGCCGAACCTTTCCTCAGAATGCAGGAAGTTGGCTGTAAGGTCTTACTCTCCTGTTGGTATCTGCAAGCAGCCTATATACTCCCTGAGAGCAAGAACGGTGTCTTCTTTCATCCACTGAACAAATATTTATTTAGCAGTTATTAAAGGCGAGAAGGTGAGCAAGACCCAGCCCAACCCCAGGGAGGTTGGGAGACACGGAGGGATACAGACAAGCAGCCAAGCCGTTACATGGTGGGCTCAGAGCTGAGATACGGAAGACCCCTGATTCAGGCGCTCTGCTGATCTAGGAGGAGCTGGGGGTCAGTAATCCCAAAATAGCTTTAGGACACCGCATAGAAACCTTTCTAGTGTGGCCTGGCAATGGAAAGGCGGGGGTGTTTGTGCCACAGCCAGGCCATCTGGTGCAACGCTGTGACTCACTCTCTTCCAATCACCATCCAAACGCGTTCTCTGAGCTCACAGGAGATCCTGGAGCCGCGTGAAAGAGGGCAAGCATCTGTGCGTAAACACAGCCCCTGATCGGGGAGAGAGAGGATACAAAGCTAACATTTCCTAAGCAGCTCTCTGGGGCCAGGATGATCCCCTTTAATCCGGCTGCACCCCGGGCTGCACAAGGGTATGAGCATCCTTGGGCTAGCTAATTAGGGGGTGTAAACAGCAGAGTCAGGATTCAAAGCCAGGCTAATTCAATTCCGAAGCCCTCGATCTTTCCTCTCCCCTGCTGCCACTCAGGAGATGGACAAGTGGGGTCAGACTGGGCCTTTGGACGCGAGTGTGTGTGTGTGTGTGTGTGTGTGTGTGTGTGTGTATGTGTATGTGTGTGTGTGTACAAACTGAGGAAGTAGATATGCACCAGCTATCTGGTTGAAGGACAAAGAAAGCAGCTAGCCCCACTGTTTAACAATGAAAGTACAGATTTCTCTATGGTTCTCTCCATGGTCACATGTGCGCATGCCTCCTGATTCCCTCAGCAGAGCTGCAGCCCAGGTAGAGCAGGGGGGCCGTGCACCCCCACCCGGCAGAGAGAACCTGAAGCCTGGAGACCTGCCCAAGGCCCGTGGTATGGACCACTTCCCTGTTGCTGTATTGTTTGTTTTATTTTGTTTTGGTTTTAAATGTATTTTTATTGATTTCAGAGAGGAAGGGAGAGGGAGAGAGAGATAGAAACATCAATGATGAAAGAGAATCATTGATCAGCTGCCTCCTGCATGCTCCCTACTGGGGATCAAGCCTGCAATCCAGGCATGTGGCCTGACAGGGAATTGAACTGTGACTTCCTGGTTCATAGGTCAATGCTTAATCACTGAGCCACACTAGCCAGGCATGTCTTGTTTGTTTACCCGCCTTATTCCTTCAAAATATTTGAAGATATATCATAAAATAGAAAACTGCTGTCAATATAATGTTTAGTAAAGAAGGGGAAATATACTTTAGAGTACAGTACCTTTCCTTCCTTTCTTGGGACATGCCACGGCCACACCTCTTCCCACCTCCAGGCCTTAGCAGAGGCTGTGACATCTCCCAGGAGCACTGCTCCCCACCCTCATGCCCTCTCTCCACTGTGTCCTACCCACCCCAGTCCTCAGCTTTCCTCTCAGCCCCCACTCCCCGAGTGTCTGTGTTGGTGAATAATTACTTAGTTGTCTGTTTAATGGGATACGAACACCATAACATCAGAGTCTACCTCAGTGTGGCCTCCCCCAAAGCAGAGCCTGAGACAAGCATGTGCTGTAGAGGTGATGCCAGGGAGCAGTGGGAGGGGACCGAAACCATAAAGCAGCCCATGGGAGGCGGGTTTCCAAGGCAGTTACTTCTGTGGGCAGCTAGAGCACAGCCCCGTGGGGGACTCCAGGAGACAGTTTATCGCTTGCCCCCCACCCTTGAGGTCAAGGTTGCTGGATATTAATACACCAACTCCTTTTCAGTCACTGGCTGTGGTGTGAATGGGGGCGCTGATTCTCTCCTGCAGGTGTTTGGGGAGAACGTCTCCAGCAGTGGAAGCACGCACGCCCTCGGGTGATAGGAAGCGAGCCTGTCCTGCACTATAACAATATGGCCTTAGGGCAGTGGTTTTCGACTTTTTAATGCTCCAACCCTTTAATACAGTTCCTCATGTTGTGGTAACCCCCAACCATAAAATTATTCCCGTTGCTACTTCATAACTGTAATTTGGCTACTGTTAATGAATCGTAATGCAAATATCTGTGTTTTCTGATGGTCTTAGGCTCTACAGCAGCAGTTCTCAACCTGTGGGACGAGGTTATGAAGTAGCAATGGAAATAATTTTATGGTTGGGGGTTACCATTTTAACAAGACAAAATGGAGCCTCCAGAGCCACCTGAGTGAATAAGCGGATGGGAGGCCTTTGCTCCCTGGAACCTCCTGGGTCACTGAGAGCATCTCACTGCCAGGCCTGTGTTCTAGGGAGTTGGGTCCAGCAGGGGGTCTGTCTGGGCTCCACTCACTGCCATGGCTTTCTCTGCCTGTGACCTTGAGGGAGGATAATACGACCATGTTCCAATTCCACAGGGCACCGGCACATGGTGTTCTACGAGCATGGCACCTATTGGGGTTGGCCAATGCAACAGCCCCAATGATGGGGAGGAGGATTAGACGGGACAGCCTATGGGAAAATTCTATAAATTTCTTCCAAAAACATCTGGCCAATCTCTACTGCCAGAAGCCAGCCAGTACAGGGCAGACACCTAGTCACAGTAACTGTTTCCATTTGTGGACAACGCACAGCACATCTCTTTGCTTATATTATTACCTTTACATAGCTTCTAAAATAACTCGACTTGTAGACGAAAAAATTGAGGCCTGGAGAGGTATCAAGACACGCAAGAGGCTTGCAGGAAATAATAATAATAATAATAATAATAATAATAATAATAATAATAATTAGCACATATTGAACTCTTACTATGAACAAGGCACTGGGCTGAGTACTTTATTTATGTTAACTCATTCCACCCTTCCAACAACCCTATTTCACAACTGAGAAAACTGAGGTTAAGTAAATGCATGCTTACAAAGGATGCACCGTGAAAAATAGACATGGATTGCTATAGACGCATGTGGCTCTGTGGACCTGGAAAACACTGAAAGGAATGGTGGCTATTAGAGAGCTCATGGCACTTGTCCAAGTCCATTAAGGGAAGACTCAAAATTCAAGCGTAGTGCCAAGGCTGGATCTCTAGCCACTTGACACACAGCCACTTCCTAAGGTGCTCTAAGCTGACATGGTTTTTGAGCAAGGTGGATGCAGTTGAGCAAGGTGGATGGAGTGAGTTGCAGTATGATTGCTCTCAGAGTATCCCCTGCCACACCCTCCTCCACTCTGTGCTACTACCTGGGCATGGAGAGGGCTCATCCCATTTGCCCACCCTCACAAGGCTCAGTCTTACTCACAGGCTAACATAGCCCGCCCCATCCACAGCCCACCTTCTCCAGGTCATTCTACCCACGAGAAACAATCCACCCCTGCCTCCTCTGAGAAGCATCTGACGGGCCTGAGACACAGGCCTTGCCAGTGTCTATAGGATTTAGCACTCTACTCCAGAGCCAGGTTGAGATGCTGGGCCTCCTCTCGAACCCCAGGATTCACCCAGAACCCACACTTAGGTCCCCTGAAACTCCTGTTTATGCCTGTGATTATTCAGCTCTGTGATCCATCTGGCCGTTTTGCACTTGCCCGAAGAGATGCCCCAGAGCTGTCTATGTGGTCCTGAAGGTTGAGCAGGAGAAAGTCCTCTCTGGGCTGAGTCACAAAACACCCACCTCCACAGCCCAGGGAGGCATCTTCTTCAGCCTTGTGTTGACTTTCAAAAACCCAGGGCGCCTTTCCAAATCCTTAGCAACCTAGTATTAAGTTTATCCCAGTCGCACTCCTTGCCCATTTATCTGTTGGCCATCCTCTCTCACTGTGAAGAGTGAGCACAGCTCTTTCTACCCATAAAAACATAGAAAGTTCTGGAGCAAGACAGCTGAAGAGAAAGGGAGTCTTATTAAACTCTCTTTAAAAGCTCTATTGCTCTGGTTTCCTCTCTTCCCTTCCTCCCGCCTATCCCAAGAGCATCCTAAAGAGTAAAAACAGAATTACAAGGCTGGAATAGCTTTCGTGATCCATCTTACAGCAACGGCACATCTTCCAGTAACAGGGGAAAATACCCACACAGCACTTACCTGCCAGCCACTGCTCTCGGTGCTCTACAGAGCTGTTTAGCTGAGCAGGAGGCTCTCTATCCTGACTTTGAGGAATGTGCAAGGAGTGTGGTCTTAAAGAGCGAGGGTTTCAGTAAGCATCTCTTGTTGATGGAGTCCCTAGGATGCGCCAGGCACTAAGTGCTTCTTTACAAAAGCTTTAATGTGAGTGTTGTTAACACACTTCCTAACCTAAATAGTTCAGGAAGCATCTTATATTATACTGTAAAGTGGTTGTTTATACCTAGCCGGTGTCGCTCAGCTGTTGAACATTGACCCAGGAACCCAAAGGTCACTGGTTCTATTACAGGTCAAGACAGATTACCAGTAAGGGCACTTGCCCAGGTTTCAGGCTACAGCCCCTAGTGGGGTGAGGTAGGGGTGGAGGAATCGGCTGTAAGAGGCAGCCAATCAATGATATTTCTCTCTCATTGATGTTTCTATCTCTCTATCTCTCTTCCTTCCTCTCTAAAAAAATAAATAAAAACATATATTTTTAAATATATATATAGTTAAAAAAAGATAATTATATTTTACAAAGATGATACACAATCTAATCACACCTTATCTTTTTCCAAGATCTCCATGAAATAGCCACTGTTTATTAAGTGCTTATAATTATTCTTAGAGTCTCACTGCAGGTTCTGAAGTTAAATATTATTATCCTTATTTTTCCGATAAAGAAACTGAAGCTTATAAATATTGACTCTCTCCCCCATGGAAACTTAGGAAGCAGAAGGTTCAAATCTAAATATATCTGATTCCAAAGTACAAGCTTTTTTGACCACCTCACTTCAAGGACCCCCACACACATGCGACACATACACTCAAGCACGCACACATCCCACACTTGTGCCGATTCTGTTCTCATCTTCTCTGAATTGGGATGGGAAAGGGAGCTAGTCCCTTGGGAAGACATGGTGACAAACTTTGATCCCTATAAAACTGCACCCCGGGAATTTCACATGCAGGCCTCTCTGTCGCCAGATTCCTCTCCTATCTGAGTTGGAAAAGGGTCAGTCTCCTGGCAATTACCCAAGTAATGTCATAGGTTTTCTAGTGGCCAATTAATTTACTGAGACGAGATTTCTTTTCACAGTCCCCCAAGGCCCCAGTCCTAGGATCTCTGGATTTGCAGGTAGCCACAACCACAAAGGAAATGGAGAGGACCCAGGTCTAGAGCAGCTTTGAGGGTAGAGTGGGATTCTCAAAGTCTGGTGGATTAGAGGAGCAAAGCTCCCCCAGGGCACAGGGACAGGGGAGGGGGTCAGGAAGTAGGAGGGAGACTGAAGGGGTAAAAAAGACTCAGCATGTGGGTCTGCCAGAGGGGCCAGGAGACTCAGTTATCTTCCTAAAACCTTACCAGGAACTTGCTTCACCCTGGACTTGTCATTTGAACAGCCCTGAAATCGGACTGTAAAAGTCTATATAAAGTTTATTACTTTATTTGTCTTCAAGATGTTTCTAAGGACACTGTTACCCCTGTGGGGACTTCTTTCTAAACTCCATAGAAATGTCCTTTAACAATGAGTGCTGGATTTAAAAACTCAAATAAGAAATTCAAATAAAGTTTGTATTTGAGTGGATGGTGTTGAACTATGTCAGGTTCCTGCTTTTGAACGTTGTGTGGATAGGTATGTAAGATGTTATCACTGGGCAAAGATAACACCAGAACTCTGATATTTTTGCAACTTCTTGTGAGTCTTAGGTTTTAGGAATACAAAAATAAAGAAATATGTCCCTGCCCTTAAATGGATGACAGTTATTGCTCATAGGACACTTATTATGTACGTCACCCTATTTAGGCCTCACAACAGCTCTAAGAGATTGGTAACATATCCTTCTGCTGCAGGTGGCGAGAATGCACCAGGTGTTAGACCACTGGGGTCAGACCAAACCTTGGTTCAGGAACCTCAATACTTGGGTTCTGGCTAGGAAAGAACTCAAAGTCCAGACCCAAACTGTAAGAGAACATTTACTGGCTAAATTACAGAGGTAGATAATTTCTAGAATAAATGGGCTTAGGAAACAAGCTATAGAGGTAAAGGAAGGGCCCTCGGAGCTTGGGACTGAGGAAGCTAAAGGTAATGTGCCTGGGCCCAGAAGGCGGTGGAGTGGGGG
>PVJN01006530.1:0-17712 GCA_004026805.1 Lasiurus borealis | reverse complement strand
CACTGATTGATTGGCCAGGGGTCAGTATTCAATGCAGCTGATCCTGAAGTCAGCCAAGGCTGGTTTTGTTGCTTTTCTGGGCCTAGAGCTGAAATACAACTGAGGTCTAGATGTTATCTCTAGGGAGAAAAAGTCACCCTGGGGGTGAGGTCCACCCTACTATTGATTGTCCTGTTGCTAAGCATCAGACACTTTCCATCCTAGTCTCTGGTCCATTGTCCTTGCTCTGCTCAAGTCTGTTTAACTGCCTTCGACAATTCATTCCCATTTTTTACAGATTAGGACAGTCATCTGCTGAGAATGGTGGCAACACCTCTCCACTCTTCTGAGAAAGGCAGGGATTAAACATTAGAAAGGAGCTCTTCGGCTCAGAGGATGGGAAGCTGGGAGGTGGAAGCCAGCACTGCTGTGGGAGTGAACTGGGCTCTGTGTGGGAATTTTAAGAAAACTCAGGGAGAGCTGTAGAGGTGGGAGGCGAAGCATGTGTTTGGAGCAGCCACAGCCAGGGCCTGGGAAGTGAGTTCGAGAACGTTGGGCACTTTCTCTGGCCTTTCTTCCTATGGTCCCTGGTTGTCGTCCCTGCAGGTGTCTGCAGCAGCACCCTGAGGACAGCCTGCCCTCGGCCAGCATCATCCTCTGTTTCCACGACGAGGCCTGGTCCACCCTCCTGAGAACGGTGCACAGCATCCTGGACACGGCACCCAGGACCTTCCTGAAGGAGGTCATCCTCGTGGACGACCTCAGCCAGCAAGGTGGCTGTGGGCTTCCTCCAGACTCCACCAGGCGGGAGGGAATCTTGGGGGGATTTCCATGCAAACACGGGGTCCTGGAACCTGTTTAGAAAAAGTTCCTGGAAGCGAACCTCCAGATAAGAATGCAGGTGCAGAGCCCCTGGGGCCACCAGTACAGAAGTGGGAGAACAGGATAGAAAGGGTGAAAAGATAAGCAAGGTGAAAGTCTCGGGAGGGTTGGTCCAGCTGGGCCCCTGGGATCTCTCCCCCGAGCCCCGACTTCCTCGCAGTTCCATAAACTTCTGCCTAAGACACTCAGGAACCACCAGGGGTGGCCACTTGGTCAGTATTCTTTGCCTCCTAGACACAGGGCCAACCAAGCACTTGACATACATTAGGCATTACCGTATTTTCCGGCGCATAAGACAATTGGGCGTATAAGGCGACCCCAACTTTTCCAGTTAAAGTATAGAGTTTGGGATATACTCACCCTATAAGATGATACCCGGCATATAAGACAACCCTCGATTTTTGAGAAGATTTTCCTGGGTTAAAAAGTTGTCTTATACACCGGAAAATACGGTAAGTCTTCCCTCTGGCTTCCCAGGTGAGGGAACTGGGGTCCGGAGAAGAGAACTGACCTGAGCTGAGTTATGCCAAGTGCAGTGGAGTCGGGCCCAGAGCCCAACCCGCAGATTCTGCTGGAATGTTTCCACTGACAGGAAACTCACTGGGGGGGACCAGCGAGTGCATGGCTGAGTGCCTAAATGCAGATGGAGAGAGAGGAGCCCCCTGCCTTACTTCTAGGGCACTGGTTCTCATTGAATGTGCATCAGAATCGCTTGGCAAGCTTATTGAAACTGGTTTCCGGGCCCACCCCAGAGCTCCTGGGCCTGCTATTGGGCTCAGTCCTGTGTAGTTCTCACAAGCTCCCACTTGATGCTGATATTGCTGGTCTCTGGGCTGTACTTTGAGAGCACCACTGCTCCAGTCTTTGGCTGGGGCCTGAGGAGTATATTTCTGGCTCAACTAATTGGCCAATAGAGCCCTTCCTGGCCTTGTGGGGAGATCAGACTGCTCTAAGGGAGGCCAAGCACTTGTGAGGTCTGCAAAGCACTTTCTAAGGGGAATGACAGAGGACAGGACAGAGAGGCCAGGTGCCTCTGTTAGGTTCTTCCGAAGTTTCTCAAGTTGGGAATTTAGCCAGTCTGGCCATGGCAGGGAGGCAAACTAGCCGGAGGCCTCAGGAGTGCTCGGGGTTACTGAATCACATCAGCTGCATAGCAGGCAGACGAATGAGCAGATCATGGGCTAAGCTGGGTTGGCAGATGAAGGTGTCCAGAGTCTCCAAACCCTCAGCTGGGGCTGAATTCCCTTAGAGACACCTGTGGACACCTGTGGTCCCTCCCCCATCAGCTGATGAACTGGGGAGACTTTTCTTCTCCTTTCGTGTGTAGAGGCAAAGGAGTTGGGTGGGTCATGGGGTTGGGAGCTACCTCCATTGCCTCAGCTCCCTCTGCTTTCCATCTTCCCACATGGAATGTGGCTTTTGGCCTCATAATCACAATGAGGCTGCTCTACCTCTGGGCATCACATCCATATTTTGGGCAGGAAAAGAGTGAAAAGGCTGAAACCAACTAAGTTTAGAAAAACTTGGTAAAACAATAGTTTTTCCAGAATCCTCTTATCCTATCTAATAGAAGAGAGATATGCAAATTAACCACCACTCTGCTATACCCACAAAGCCACGCCCAAGCTCCGAGGGCCCTTCCTTTACCTCTATAGCTTGTTTCCTAAGCTCTTGTTCAGAAATGTTAACACCTTCACTAATAGAGATCCTTCTCTAGGGAATGAACTTGGAGCTAACAAACTTACCCAAAAAATTAATTACAAAGGAATAAATCAGCACATTTACCACTGAGAAATGCATCAGTCACGTGGTGAAATGTTGCACTGACCACTGCTCTGTCGGTTCCAGGACAGCTGAAGACTGCTCTCAGTGAGTATGTGGCCAGACTGGAGCGGGTGAGGCTACTCAGGAGCAACAAGAGGCTGGGTGCCATCGGGGCCCGGATGTTGGGTGCCACCAGGGCCACTGGGGACGTGCTGGTCTTCATAGACTCCCACTGCGAGTGCCACCCAGGCTGGCTGGAGCCCCTTCTCAGCAGAATAGCTGGTGACAGGTAATCATCCACTGGGATTTGGAAAGCCAGAGGTGGGAGAGGGGAGAAACCATCTAGAGCAGTGGTTCTCAACCTTCCTAAGGCCGCGACCCTTGCATACAGTTCCTCATGTGGTGGACCCCCAACCATGAAATTTTGCTACTGTTATGCATCGTGATGTAAATATCTGCATTTTCCGATGGTCTTAGGCGACCCCTGTGAAAGGGTCGTTCGACCCCCAAAGGGGTCTCGACCCACAGGTTGAGAACCGCTGATCTAGAGCAAGCATGTCAAACTCAAAGGCTAACATGGGCCAAGTAAACAAGGTTAAGTTTATGTGGGCTGCAAAAACACAAAAGCTTCAATTTTCATAGAAACATAGGTTTATTTCAATAGAGACATGCTGAATACAAAGGGCTGAAATAAATGAATAATCATTAACATAGTGAAATAATAGAACATTTTAATAAAAATTAATAATTTTTCTTGAACAATAACTTATCAGATACTGAATAACTGCACAAATTAATAAGTGTAAAGCAAATAAACCTATTTTTCTTGTTCTCCAAAAGTGAAATATTTCCTGTTGCGCACACCAAACAAGCTAGTCCAAGACTAATGACATGGCACTTGGCTGCTAAAATTATCGCTGCTAGTATTAGTGGAGAGAAATGGTGTGCTTGCACATAAGGCATGTAAGGGAAATGAATGCAACACGATTGTAGTAATCAGTCATTAGCAAATGTTGTAGTTTGTTATTAATAACTAGAGGCCCAATGCATGAAATTCGTGCAAGGGGCTCAGCTCTCGCAGCCCCAGCTTCATCCAGAAGGTTGTCCAGCCTAATTAGCATATTATGCTTTTATTAGTACAGAGGCCTGGTGCACAAAAATTTGTGCACTTGGAGGGAGTCCCTCAGCTCAGCCTGCACCCACTCACAATCCAGGACCTCTCAGGGGGATTGGGCCTAAGCTGTCAGTCAGGCATCCTTAGTGCTGCTGAGGAGGTAGGAGAGGCTCCTGCCACCACTGCTCCAATCGCAGCCATCAACCCGGGTTGTTGGTGACCAGAGCTCTCCCATGGGTTGCAACTCAATCTCCAGTAGAGGGGGAGCAGGAGGCAGCCGATCAATGATTCTCATCATTGATATTTCTATCTCTCTCTCCCTCTCCCTTCCTCTCTGAAATCAATAAAAATATTGAAAGTACTGAGTTTAGGGAGGGCAAATGAGTCATAGAGAATAGATACTTGGCAGCAGGCTGTTCCCTCTGCTCCTTTATTTGGACATTTAGGAAGTCAGTGATTAATATCACCAGCTTTATGTATAACCTTAATGGACTCTTTTCAGATGCCTCAGGCGGATATTTTTGGCTCCATTTCACAGGGCAATGGGGGCTCAGGGAGGCGAGCAGGTGTGTGAGGGCCTGCACACACTCTGGAGCTGTTAGACACACTCTGGGTGTACTGCTCTTTTTATTGTATGCGAATTTCTAAAAAGACTTGGAGAAGTGGATCAGGGAGAAACATTCAGTCACGCCCACCCCTGGTTGTGAGACAGGCATTAAAACAGTGATTAAAACCAGTCCCTCATGATGTCTGCTTCTCACATAGGCTCCATTTTCACAGATCTGGAGATTTCTCACCCTAGGCTGAGGGAAAAGAACTTGGCAATGCCTCTGTTTCCTCCGCTATAAATAAAATGGGGCTTCCCGAGAAGGCTTCCATAGTTAGGAGGTGGTGAGTCCATAAAATTCTCATTTCCTGGCTCTTCCTCTCCTCTCTCTCCCTCTCTCCCCCCACATTCCCTCACCCTCGTGTGCATCTGATTCTTGCCCCATCCTTGCTTGGCTCCCTGCTCATGTCCAGTCTTCTGTGATCTGACACCTCTGGGTCACCCCCCTTCCCCGACCCCCCACCTTATTCGCTGCTTCCTGTGCACTCGGTCTTCTCCAGCCCCAGCATTAGGCTTGCAGACCCTCACAGGGGAGGTTTGAAAGAAAAGCTGCCCAACAGGGTCTGAGTTCTCATCTTCTTCCCACTGCACGTGGTGATGCTCTGTGTGCCAGGGCCCGGGAGAGCGTCCCCTTTCAGGGTCTGCTTTACTCCCCCAGCGGCCTCGTCAGGCATTCCCTCACCTCCTGCCAAGCAAAGCCAAATGGCAGAAGCCATCAGGCGCAGCTCCTAATAGCTGCTGCTCTATGAGAGAGCAAAGGGCCCAGCTGCCTCTGAGGCTCAAGGCAAAAGGTGTCTGTCACCATGCGAAGACCTGTTGCCCCAAAAGCAAGGAAAGGTCTCTAAGAGCTTTCATTAACGAGGTGGGGCGGGAATGGTGAGCAAACAGTGTCATAAGCCACAACTCAACTCTTTCAAAGTCATTGCTCTCTCAGAACCCTGGCCAGAGGATGCAGGGCCTGGCTGCTGGCCTTGGTTCCCCTGCCCACAAAACAGGCGGAGAGTCATAGTCAACGTGGTATGAACTGGAAAAAGGAATCCCTTCCTCATGACCCTGTACTCCCATCCCTCGGAAAACTTGTCATCATATACTCCCCTTTTTGGTAGAACAAGACACTTTAAGGATAGCTGTGGGACATTTAGAAGTAAACATGCGAACGCACAGTGCCTATGGGGTTTGAGGCCTCCTTGAGGCGTGGGCATGCACAGCCTTCATAACTGCACCCAGTCCCCAGACCTTTGCTTCTCCAGGGGCAAGGTTTTGAAGGCAGTCTTAGGACATGGCGCTTGGAAACTGGCGTCTACCTAAAGTAACAGGGATGGAAATCTAGAGTAGCTGTCATTCTAGCTGCCAACTGCTTTGTGCTGCCTGCCCTCTGGTACCCACGCCAAGGAATGAGAGTCAGGGCTCGAGAACAGTGAAGATTTCCAAGGAGGAAGAGGCGCTCCCTAGCCAAGTGCTGAAAGGCAACACCATTTTAGGGGGGATCCTGGCTCAAGAGTCTGTCCACGCTGTTTCCCACGTAAAGATTGGGCTGGTCCCCTATCTTAGAGACACCCACCCAATCCTAAGGCCACTGAGTGTTCAGCCAGGGCTCAACCTGCTCAATAGGGAGAAGCAACCTGGTGCAGGGAATAGACCACCTCCTTCCTCTCTGCCCTTTGAGGGGTTAACTGACAGAAGGCAGCCTGAAAAACCCCAGGTGAGTGTGTGAATGAGTATGTGAGTGTGTTTGAGTGTGTGAGTGAGTGCATGAGTGTGAGTGTATGCTGAGGAGCAGGAGGGGGTCCAAGATGCCTCCTAGCCCAGCAGAAGAGCAGCCTTCTGTGGGTCTTACGCTCGAAGCCCCATCTTACTCCACAGTCCTCCCCCTCCCCGCCAACCAGCATGATAGAGTCCTGAGGGGCTGGCACCAGTCCTGGGATCTCACCTGAGCTGCAAGAGGTCTGTGAAGAGGAATTCAAAGCCTCTGCTTCTCAGTATGAGAAGCTTTTTACAAACCAAAAATGTGAGTGAACTTCCCACATGACTTTACATGTCGTAGGCTTGGAAGAGCATCAAGGCCCAGGAAAAATGAAGAGAGATGAAATAACAGGGTTGGTTGCTAAGGTCGGTTGCCGTTAGCTCTTGAGTATCTGGATGGTAGTTCGTTAGTTACCGGATAAGGACTGTTGGTGCCCCCATCTCCATTCATATGTTGAAAACAGAACCTGAACACTGGGCTCCCAGGGAAAACCGAGTGCACAGGAGCCGTGAATGAGGGGTGGGGTGACCCAAACATGGTCAGGTCAGATCACAGAGGAGAGGACATGGAGAGGAAGCTAGGCCAGGATCAGTATTTCAACTAACCAGCTCTTGCTGGCAGCTCAGCTGCCTCTTTTTGTCTTGAAGTTCAAACACTAGACCTCCTGGAGCTTACAAAGGCTTAAGAGAGGACCCACCTTGTACCTTTCTGAGAGTTAAAACTCCATTTGCAAACCAGAGAATGATGGAGTAAGCAGACACTTCTAGCTTCTTCCAAGTCAAACAGGGTGACTTTGCTACTTTGCTTTAAATGAATTCCAAGAACACCAGACACATTTTAGGTATGAAATCCAAAGTTAAATATAAGACCGTTTGGGGTGTTTTTTTGTTTTGTGTTTTTTGGGTGTTTTTTTTCCAATCACCCTTTCTGAGTCACTAGACTGCCGTTCCTCCCTAATTCAGCCCTGGTGAAGCAGCCGCTGTGATCCATGGGAATAAAAACCAAAACAGAAAACGTTTTCACTTCCTTCCCTGACATTTTATTCTTCATCTCTCTCCAAAATGTATTCAAAGAGGCTCACAATTAATCTCTCTGTTCTGGTTAAAACTAGAAGGAAAGGAGATTTAAAAGGAAAAGCTACCATTGGGAATCTGGAGGAATGCCGTCAGCAGTAGTGAGCTTTACATATGACTCCAAGCTTCCAGCAAAACAGCAAAAACAGACATCGGATGCATTTTGGAGTTCTCATTTTCTGATAAAAAGTAACGTATACTTTGTCAGAAGGGCACCACTCAGAGGTCTGGGATGAACTGATCGTGTGGCTGCTCAAGTGCCATTTCCTTTCTTGTCCTGTTATGATTACTAAGATGGCACAGATTTGATGGGATTCTTCGGAAATCAGCCACACAGTTCCCTGGCTCTTGATTCTGAAATTCCACAAAGTGCTCTGCCCATGGCCAGATCCATCCATCTGTCCAGTTCATCCCCAGGAAGTGGCGACTGGAGAGGTGGGGCTGGGGGCCCTGCTTTCATCCTTGATCTTGCTTCTCAGTTTTCTGAGGTCCGTGCATTGTGCTTCAGAGTGGAGACCAAGTGGGATGAAGTTCCCTACACTTTCCAGAGGGAACAATGTGCAAATGGCAGGAAAGCATATCGAGATCCTTGCTCTACATAGAAATTCCAGACTCCTCGTGACATCAGTCCCTAAGGCCACAGATGGAAGCAGATAATTGAATCTCACGACTCTCTCCCTAGCGCTGGGGCTTATGCCAGACAGGAAATTGATGGGAGTGGAAATTTCGTGGCTGCAATTTTTCCTTCTAGAATCCTCACTTTCCTTAGAGGGGCACCTGCCAGCCACACCTGAGTTGAGGCCTGACCCATCCCATGGCATAGATTTTAGAAGATTTTAGAAGTTGAAAGAAGCCAGAAAAGAAAAAAAAAAAGTGATCTTGGTTAGGAGAGCAGCTCCTGGTACATTTGAATGATCACTTGTTTTTTTTTAACAAGTGAAGTTTGTGACTTGTACCAATTTCCCACATCACCTTCTCTGAGGTTACTCCCAAGGGTGTGCATAATAATAATAATAATAATAATAATGATAATAATGCATCAGTAAATGAACAAATAAATCTAAACTTATGATCTTGGCTTACTGGTAGACACCAAATGCTTATACAGTGGTACCTTGAGATACGAGTTTAATTCGTTCCGTAACCTTGAGGCGTGGGAAACTATGAGATGCTCGAGTCGAGGTAAACTGGTGGGTCGTGTGCAGCCAGCCGATCTGTGCGATTACTCCTATCTCAAATGTTGCTCGTATTTCAAAGCAAAAATCGCTCGTTCGATGGCTCGTATCTCAAAAACCTTGTATGTTAGGGCACTCATATCTCGAGGTACCACTGTATACACATATACTAACACCAGAGGCACTTCTGGGGCCTGGCAATCCTGAGCCCTCCAGCCTCAAGTATTGTGATACAGGGAGGAACAAGAACAGACCCTAGAGCAGAGACTACAGACCCTCCGAATTTGTGTGCAATATTTTGTATATGTGCACTTGGTTATTTTTCTGAGGAGGGGTTCCTAGTTTCCCACTAATTCTTAGAGATCAAAGACCGCCTACAAGTCAAGAGTCGTAGTCCTGGAGCACTATAGCTGAGAAAGACCTCTGCGGGAAGTGGTTCAACCTCTCGCTTCACAAATGAGGAACCTGAGGCCCAGAGAAGCTCGTCAGCTGTCCTAAGGCCACACAGCTCAGCAGTGGCGAGCTGAGTCAAGGACCCCATTTTCCTGATTCTCAGTGCTGTTCACAGAGGTTTTTAAAGAAAGAAAGGGACAGGCATGCTCTTTCATGAAATGGGCCCACAATTTTCTATGGAAAAACATATTTTCTAGAGCACTGCTGACCAGTAACATGAGTCACATAGAATTTAAACCTTTCTAGGCATCATATTACAAAATAATAAAAAAATCATGAAATTAACTTTGACATATTTCAATAAATCCACACTATTCAAAACATTATCATTTCAATATAAAAATTACTGAGGTTTTAAACTTCCTTTTCATACTAAGTTTTCTAAATCCAATGTTTATTTTACACTTATGTCACATCTCCATTCCATAGTTTAGGTGGCCAATAGCCACATGTGGCTGGTGGCTGCCATGTTGGCATATAGTGCATGTATAGATGATATTTCTATCCCCCTTACAAGTGAATGGTTTGCCTTCCATTTTTGGTTCTACATTTCTTTCCAGGAGCCGGGTGGTGTCTCCAGTCCTGGATGTGATTGACTGGAAGACTTTGCAGTATTTGCCCTCCAAGGACCTGCAGCGGGGTGTGCTGGACTGGAAGCTGGATTTCCACTGGGAGCCTTTGTCAGACAGTGAAAGGAAGGCCCTCCTGTCCCCCATCAGTCCCATCAGGTGAGGCCTCATCCTAGAGTTTACTTCTGCTTTGCTTCCTCAGGAGGGGCTGGGCAGCCAGACTATCTGGGAACTATTCCAAGATCCACCAGTTTCTCAGCAAATGACTTAATTTGTGCCTCAGTTTCCTCATTAGTAAACTGGGGATAAAAGATTGACTGAGCAAGTTCAAGATAAAAGCAAGCTACATATCCTCATCTTCCCAGAGGGAAGCTGCATCAATAATCCATCAGTGATTTAAAAAAAAGAAAAAGAAAAAATAATCCATCAATGATGATTATAAACCTTATAGGATTGTTGTTAAGATTGAATGAGTTAATATACGTCTTAATCCTTTCACCTTGAAAAAGAAAACAAAAATGCATATAAAAAGATTAAATGATTTAATATATAAACAGCCTTCGGAGAGTACCAGGCACTCAGTTGTGTCATTATTGTCATGTTGATGGAATCAGCGAAGCTCTTCCAGACACCTTCCATAAATCCCAGTGTGAGACCGTCGCAGAGCCTCGGCTGGGATCTTAACCCAGCTCTGCCTCACCAGGTACCACCGGGATTCCCCTGGCTTCGGGTCCTTTCTCCGTGAAAAAGAAGAATTCAGACAGGGGAATGCTAAGGTACCATAAGTATCAAAATATATCTGATTTTATGGGTTGCTTCTCAAGTATTTGGTTCTGGGACAACCAAGTATGTAGATGTTCTAGAGATCTTCTGGTACATAACGAATCTAATCCAAACTGAGTTCTGTAAAACAACCATTTTATTAAGCTCTTGGACTCTGTGGGTCATGAATTCTGAAAAGGAATATCCGGCTTGGTTGTCTCTGCTCCAGGGTCTGGGGTCTCAGCAGGACCATACTTCACTAGACTAGATTGGCTGGAAATGACTCAACAATTGGGGCTGGATCCCCTGAAGGCTGTTCACTGTCTGAAGGTTGATGCTGGCCATCAGCAGGGACTTCTGGGGGAACTTCTTCACCATTTTCTCCATGAGCTCAATGGGTTCTGAGAGCAAGTCTCCCCAAGGAGCCAGGTGAAGCAAGCTATATCTCCCTCTCCATTCTCCAAAGAATTCATTGAGCTGAAATTCATATAGCATAAAGTTAATGGTTCAAGAGTGAACAGCTCAGTAGCATTTAGTGCATTCACAATATTGTGCAACCAGCACCTCTCCCTGTCTCCCTAGAGTTGATTTGAGCTCCAGGCTTCTGTGGGATCAGCACTGGTTGGGACAGCGTGCCCCATCTCGGCTTAAGCTGTCCTGCCTGCGTGTTCATCACAATGCACCTTCCCTGGTCATGGCCTCTGAGGTGGGGCTGGCATGCCTGGCCCCCTGCAGCCTGTACCCTCCACCCAGTATCTGTCAGAATCCATCATCCTCTCCTGGCCACCATGCCACAGCCCATGCTTTCAGGGAGCTGCACCCACCACTGCCTGGTGCCGATGCTGCTGCTCGGACCCTGTCTCCTGGGGCAGAGGGTGGTGAGGCGTCCTTGGGCTCCCAGGGCAGCCATGTGGAAAGCAGGCAAGGTGCCCTTCTCTCTCAGATCCCCAAACAGCAAGCGCTGGGCCCTCCTCCTCCAAGAATTAACCCTGATCTTACAAAGAGTGAGTGGTGCAGTTGGAAACTGTATCAAGTAATATACAATCCTGGTTGTCAGTATTCTGGTATAACTTAGTATTTTTTTTAAAATATATTTTTATTGATTTTTTACAGAGAGAAAGGGAGAGGGAGAGAGAGTTAGAAACATTGATGAGAAAGAGACATCATCGATCAGCTGCCTCCTGCACGCTCCCCACTGGGGATGTGCCCGCAACCAGGATACATGCCCTTGACCCGAATAGAACCTGGGACCTTTCAGTCTGCAGACCGGTGCTCTATCCACTGAGCCAAACCGGTTTTGGCTAACTTAGTATTTTTAATCATCTAAGTTTTGCTAATGTAATGCTATTTTCTTGGTTATTAAAAAATCTGAACTTTGAATCATTTATATCTGGAGACATATTCAGAGTTTAGCTGCATTAATATTTGTCCCCTTAAACAAATTGTTCCTGAATAAAGGACACACTTCTTCAAAAGCCTCTGGCTACACCTTTTCCTGTTTAAACTTTTCTGAGAGATTTTATTGTTCTCTTAATTCCCTTACGCTGGGCTTCTAATTTCCTGTGTTTAAGCTAGTATTTAAACATTCAACACATTGAAATGTCATGTGTATTTCCCAGAGGGTAGGTGGGACCTCTCTACTTGTACAGTCCCTGGTGAATTTACCTTAGAATTGGGGCGGATGGTCATGGGTCATAAAGCAAACAGAATGGGTGAGGAGGGCAGGGGCGAGGGAAGAAAGGGGAGGTCAGAGCTGGCCATTGCCCTTTGTCCAAGCCTAGTGCTACCTGCCTTAAGGCATATTATTTTAACCTAGGCCTTCTTCCCTTAAGTCTCAACAGAGGGCCTCGAGTCAGATGGTAGAGGATCCTCAGGTGTGGCCCTATAAGAGCAGTACCTGAGGATGGGTATAAAAGGCCCAGGCAGTCCTAACAGGTTTGGCTCAGTGGATAGAGCATGGGCCTGCAGACTGAAAAGTCCCAGGTTTGTATCTTGGTTGCAGGCACATCCCCAGTAGGAGGTGTGCAGGAGGCAGCTGATCAATGTTTCTAACTCTCTATCCTTTTCCCTTCCTCTCTGTAAAAAATCAATAAAATATATATTTTTTAAAAAAGGCCCAGGCCACCATAGCCACAGCTCTCTCTCTCTCTCTCTTTTTATTTTTCATAAAATACTGGGATTTCTGACATGGTTGCTTTGCTCCAGTCTTGCCATTAAAAGCATGAACTCTCGCAGCTCCTGGAACCCAGCAAGCCTCCCTGATGTGGTGTGTTCCTGTCTTCTCTCTCCAGGAGCCCCGTGGTACCCGGTGGGGTCGTGGCCATGGACAGACATTACTTCCAAAACACTGGAGCATATGACCCTCTCATGTCACTGCAGAGTAGTGGAAACCTCGAACTGTCTCTCAAGGTATGCCCTGCTCCGTGAGCGGACCCAGGAACCATGAGTGGTCACAGGTTGGAAGCAGACAATAGAAATGCCACTGATTAAGGATGAGGCTGAAGAGAAATTAGAGTCATTAAATGTGGAGCATCAAGCCTCCCGTGTCTTCCCCTTCCCTATCTCTCATGCCTTACCTGGATTTTGCTCCCAGCCTCCCCCATCAACTTGACTATCAAACCTGCCCACCGGATAGGGCATGTTATCAGTCATCTACACCTGAGTACAGACACCCCCCTACATTGTCCGTTCACAGCACCCTTAGCATCTCTGTGACTTTCACAGCACCCACAGACCAAAGCAAATCCCAAGCATTCTGTATATGGAGTAGTTTGGGCCAAACAACTTAGTAAGTATCTGTTCTAACAACTTAGCACCCGCTGGACACTGGACACTTCCCTAACCGTGGCATCAGACTGGACACCACCACCCTCATTCCCCAGTCCACCTGTATGTTAGCACAATATTTGTTTTTTCATCAAAGCAACTTCTGAAAACCCAGTCCACTAAAGACATACTCCATCAAAAGTACAGCGATAGAATGTTGAAATCATGAATTATCTCGAGTTTGTAGTTTGTGGGACAGCCAACAGATGTCATGATGTTTCTCTCAAACATTTAAACTATACCAAGGGGCCCTTTGAGTTTGCTGGGGCATCCTGGGGTACCTGGGCACACAGTCTGGGAAACCCAGCCTCGGTGTGTTTCAGTTCATATGCTGCCTCTGCTAGGAATGTTTTCATTTTCACCTTTATCCCCAAGTGTGCAAGGCAGGCAATGAATTCTAGGTATTTGGGAGTAGATGTGAGAGTCAGCGGAGGGGCAAGATGGGGTGGGGGCGGCGGGGGGGGGGACTTCCTGAAGTAAGAGAGACTGTTTAAGGAAAGCTTGCTTTGATCTCCACACAATAGTTGCCCTTGCCTTTGCAGCGGGAGACTTCACGAACCATTAGGGACCCCCTTTTCCTTGAGGAAGCATAGGGTGCTGCCCTAGCCAATTTGGCTCAATGGATAGAGCGTGGGGGACTAAAGGGTTCCGGGTTCAATTCTAGTAAAGAGCATATTCCTAGGTTTCAGGCTCTATCCCTGCTGGAGGGCATGCAGAAGGCAGCCGATCAATGATTCTCTCATCATCGTCATCTCTCTCTCTCCTCCCCCTTCTTTCTGAAGTTAATAAAAAAAGAATATATCTACTTAGTCCTATCTAATAAAAGAGTAATATGCAAATTGACCCTACCTCCACTACACTCACAAGCCACGCCCACCAGCCAATCAGAGTGAGAAAGCAAATTAACCCAACAAAGATGGCTACAGCCACAGAGAAAGCAGGAGAGAGGCTTGGGTTGCCCTTGGCAATGGAGGAAGCTAAGCTTTCTGCACACCCTGGCTGGCGTTTAAGGCAACAAAGTTTCAATGGCTGTGTGAACAGAAGGCTTGGCTCTGCTTCAGACTACAAAGTTTCAATTGTAGAAGATAAATAAATCCCAGATATCAGGGCCTCCGCTTGGATTGCTGGGGGCATGGCCAGCCTGAAAACCACCACAGGCCCCTCATCCAGGCCACCTCGTGCCCCAAGGGAACATCTGATCCAGAACACCTTTCAGGGCAAACCAGCTGGCCCCCACCCATGCACCAGGCCTTTATCCTATCTAATAAAAGAGTAATTTGCAGATTGACCATCACTCCAATACACAAGATGACTGCCCCCATGTGACCACAAGATCCTGCCCCCATATGGACACAAGATGGCCACCACAAGATGGTCATCAGAGGAGAGCAGTTGGCAGGGACCAGGCCTGCAAGGGAGGGCAGATAGGGGTGATGAAACCTTCAGGGGAGAGCAGTTAGGGGTGACCAGACTGGCAGAGGATGGAAGTTGGGGGTAACTGGGCCTGCAGGGAAGGGCATTTCGGGGCAAACAAGCTGGCAGGGAAGCAGTTAGGCATCAATCAGGCTGGCAGGTTAGGGAGTGATCAGGCTGGCAGGCAGAAGCAGTTAGGGGCAATCAGGAAGGCAGGCAGGTGAGCAGTTGGGAGCCAGCAGTCCTGGATTGTGAGAGGGATGTCTGACTGCCCATTTACGCCCGATCCTACTTGGTATAAAAGGCTGAGTGACTGACTGTCCAACCACCAGACTGTCCAACTGGCTGGAACCTATGATGTGCACTGTCCACCAGGGGGAAGATGCTCAACGCAAGAGCTGCTGAGCTGCTGTGACTTGGCAGCAGCAGTTCTTGGGTGACACAATCTAGAACCAGAGAGGAAGGAGCCCAATTCCTCGGTGGCTGTGCAATTCCACCTTCGCAGTGGGTTATGTTGTTGCTGGGGTACTGTCACCCCAAATCTGGTTTACTGCCAAGCTGTGGTGACTTGGCAGCAGCGGTTCTCAGATTAACTAACTTCCTTTCAATGTGCATGAGTCTGTGCACTGGGCCACCATTATATATATTATGAGAGGACAGAGTACTGACCCAGGAGTGCCAAGTCTACGTGTGTCTCAGGGAGAGCATTCAAGCAGTTGCAGGGGTGTGGCATCCTCACCCCACCAGTTCCATCCCAGGACAACCGTGCCCATTCTTTCTATTTTGTCACTTCCCTGCCCGGGACTCCACCTGGAAACTCTGCCGACTATACTGACCTTTGCCATCTTATACCCATGATTTCCTATGCATGTTGCTGGCCCCTTATGCTCCACATTCTTGGAGTGGAGTGCAGAGATGTGTCTTTTGTCCTTTCATGGCAGGCCTGGCTTTGCGGTGGCTCGGTTGAAATCCTTCCCTGCTCTCGGGTGGGATACCTCTACCAGAATCAGGAGGCCAACTCCCCACCTGACCAGGAGGCCACCCTGCTGAACAAGGTTCGCATTGCTGAGACCTGGCTGGGCTCATTCAAAGAAACCTTCTACAGGCACAGCCCAGAGGCCTTCTCCCTGAGCAAGGTAAGGAGGGCCGGGCAGGTGCTTCTGTGCCTACTACAGGGCTGGACCAGGGAGTGTCTCTTCTCCTGTCTAGAGGGAAAACAGAAGCTTCTGGCTTGTGCTTTGGCTGAGTTGTCTTCTACCGGGGGAGAGGAGGGGAGTAGAATGGAAAAGGGGGAGTGTTGTCTTCTGTCCCTCTCAGCATTTCCTTGGGGCTTTACTGTTGGTCTTGGTCTGGAGCCCGCTGGTGTCGGTAGGATGACATCTGTGGAATGTGATCTTTCATCATGGCCCAGGGGAGAAGTTGGGCGGGGAGTAAGGGATGGAACAGGTCTCAGAGGGCCTTTTCATGCTGGGCCAAGTGCTCGAGGCTGTAAAAATAGACACAAAAAGTCCAAAACAACCACAAGGGAAAAAAAATTTAAACACTGAATTAAAGTCCACAAACATTGTCTCTTCAACTGGTCAACTGCTATTCAGCTTAATTCTTATGGAGTGACACAAATGGGACAAGGGTTTATATGAATGTTTCCTGTGCTGGGAGAGGGGGCTCCAAATGTAAGATTTTTCAGGACCCATGAAGGTCCCGTAACAGCTCCTTCATGTCTCTCATCAGCCCACACTGCTGAGTACATTCTCTGATCAATGTTCATTTGATGACTTTCATAAGGAGAATGGCACCTCCTACTGGTAAATTAGAAGAACTTTTTTTCTGACATTAAAAAAAAATAATTTCTATTAATTCATGTTCTAGAAGTGTCCTATGGCTTACTTTGATATCAAGGTTTCAATAATATCATTGTCTCCCTGAAAGTGCTTGATAGCATGCATTTCCTTTAAATCTAAATACATAGTTGAAATTAATTTTGCTCTAATGATTTCTATCCTTCCATCCCCTTTCCTGCACCCTCCACCCCCCAAAAAAAACCCTCCCTTGAATTATGAGATACAGAAATCCCACGCACCCAAAGACAAGGCCAGGTTTCAGTACGGAAGGCGTTGACATTCTTTTGTTTTCTCCTCTGTAAGACATGAGGTACAGGGGAATGTTTCCTGTCGGCAGGTATCCGCATTTGAGGCTGGGTAGATTTGCCAGTATGTTTCACCACCAAGAAAGATGAAGGTGATGGAACTCACCTCACATATGAAGGAATGTGTTTGCTTTCCTAGCAAAGTCCGCCCCTGGAGAAGAGCTGGAGATGACTCAAATGGACACTAAGAATGCCAAGAAACTATATAAAACACACGCGCGCGCGCACACACACACACACAAAACACTCCTACAGTAATTCCCGAGAGGAAAAAAGTGGCAGTTCTCTTTGGTTTAATGGTGGGTAAATAGGCTGAATAAACAAGAAACTCCTGACTTGGAGAAGTTGTTCTCAAAGTGGATAAACGGTGGAATGCGGATGAAATGCCCTGACCTACTGAATCACAGGCTGTGGGGCAGGGCCCAGGAATGTGCAGTTCAAACAAGTTCCTTGGGCATTTCTGAACCGGGTGCTCAGGGATCACACGTTGAGAGGCACATAGAGAGCATTTCTGTGCGGCAGACTCAGATCCTACTCTTCCCAACCGTTATATCTGAGGACTAAGTGAGGGAAAGAGTAAAAGCAAACCAAACTCCCGTCACATAGCCAGTTAGGTCAGAGTCTAATTTCCAGGCTAGAGGCCATCAAGTTAAAACTCTAACATAGACTTCCTATTTCAGCTCCCTCTCTTTTCTTCTCCTCTCCCCAAGAAATAATTCTCTCTCTCCCTTTTTGTTTATTTTTGGTCTTTTGAATCTCTCCTTAGCACTTCTTCTTCCCTAAAAATATCCAGGATTTAGTACTAAAATTCTGGGTAGGATTCTTGGTATCTTATCAATATAGCCCAAAACACTAATTTATACTAAAAATCTTAAGGACATATCTTTTTTTTGTGTGTGTGTGTGTGTGTTATGACTGTATTTCTTTTTCTTTTTTTTTTTAAATTAAATCTTTATTATTCAGATTATTACATTTGTTTCTCTTTTTTTCCCCTCCATAGTACCCATCCACCCAGCTCCCACCCTCCCTCTGCCCTTAGCTCCCTCCCATTGATCTCATCCATAGGTGTATGATTTTTGTCCAGTCTCTCCCTGTATACCCTTCACCCCTTTCCCCCTAAGAATTAACAGTCCACTCCCTTTCTGTGCTCCCGATTCTATTATATTCACCAGTTTATTCTGTTGATCAAATTTTTAATTCACTTA
>PVJN01006529.1:0-74933 GCA_004026805.1 Lasiurus borealis | reverse complement strand
GGGGGAGAGAGGAAGAGACTTTCTACAAGAGCACCCTGCTTTCCATCAAGCTTTCACTTGCTTAGAACTGAAACTGTCAACTAAACAGGGAAAGAAAGGCACATTTCAAGCTCCATTTCCTCTTAGCAAATCGGGACTTCTCTCATTCTGAGTACAACAAACTTATTCTTGGGTCACTGTGTTTACACTGTGGTCATTCTACTGAAAGTACAGGGTCAATATTAAAATGTCAGCATCATCATACCCCCTGCTCAACAGAAGATGGGGGAAACCGAAGGAAAGAGAAGAAAGAGTTGCAAGAGAGATGATACTCCTCGAATATACTAACACAGTGATCGGCAAACTGCGGCTCTTTGGCCCCTTGAGAGTGGCTCTTCCAAAAAATAAGACAGGCTGGGCGAGTCTATTTTGAAGAAATGGCTTTAGAAGTTTAAGTTTAAAACATTTGGCTCTCAAAAGAAATTTAAGCCAAACTGGTTTGGCTCAGTGGATAGAGCATCCGTCTTCAGACTGAAGGGTCCAAAGTTCAATTCTGGTCAAGGGCATGTATCTTGGTTGCAGGCACATCCCCAGTAGGGGATGTGCAAGAGACAGCTGATCAATGTCTCTCTCTCATGGATGTTTCTAACTCTTTATCCCTTCCCTTCCTCTCTGTAAAATATCAATAAAATATATATATTTTTTAAATAAAAAAGAAAAAAGTAAATTTCAATTGTTGTACTGTTGATATTTGGCTCTGTTGACTAATGAGTTTGCCGACCACTGTACTAATAATACCTTTGTTTCCCTAAATTAGCACATTTTAAAAATACGGCTCTGCCAAAATATAGCAATCATTTTCCAATGAACATCTGTGATCTTGGACAAACTGAAACAGGATTTTTTTTTGGGGGGGTGAAAAAGACAGGTTTTAGGAAATTTTAGAAATTAAGGGGACCTGGAGGAAGCACAGGGCTGCAGAGCAGCAGAAGGTGTATTTCCATAGAACAGGGAAGCTGAAAAGCTGCAACAGGTACATCTCCATAGAATGAGGGAGCTGGACACAGCAAAGGTCTATGTTTACAAAAGAGAGAGAAGGAAGCCCTTCATCCAGGAGAAGAAGAAAGCCCAAAGGGAAGAAGAAAACAATAGGGAAGCCCAGAAGTTACTATAGTAACCAGTCTAAGTGAATAGTGACCAATCAGAGGAGAGATCAAGGCAAGGAACTCCTGGACTCTTTCCCCCTCTCTACATGGGAGTCCATGGTGTGGGACTCCTTCCCTCTCCCCATGTGGGAGTCTGTACTTGTTCTTCCATAAATCTCCACCTCTGCTATATAGTGGTACCTCGAGATACGAGTTTAATTTGTTCCGTAACCTTGAGGCGTGGGAAACTATGAGACGCTCGAGTCGAGGTAAACTGGTGGGTCGTGTGCAGCTGGCCGATCCGCGCAATTACTCCTATCTCAAATGTTGCTCGTATTTCAAAGCAAAAATTACTCTCTGGATGGCTCGTATCTCAAAAATCTTGTATGTTAGGGCACTCGTATCTCGAGGTACCACTGTACCACTTTCTGTCCGTGGATTATTCATCCTTGGATTCTGGCAGACAAAGAATCCGGGTTCCAGTCCAAAAATTCTGTTTCAAAACTACTTCCAGCCTAAAAGCCCTGATCTCAAATGCCATTATAAAGAGAGACTATCTAGTGCCCTGGCCAGGTTCTCAGTTGATTGGAGCATTGTCTCAGTACACCAGGATTGCAAGTTCAATCCCTGGTCAGGAAACATAGGCATCACCCAACAGATGCATAGATGAGTGGAACAACAGCTCTCTCTCTCGCTTGCTCTTTCTCTCTTTCTGTCTCTCTCTCTCTCTTCCTCTGTCTCTAAGAAATCAATAAATATATTTCAAAAGAAAAATAGAAAGAAAAAGAAACTCAAGTTTACCTAAAAGGCTACCATTCTAGCACTGTACTACTAATTCATATGATTTGAACGTGGAGGGCCGGGTGCCTGACCCCACAGTTTGGGACTTTGGTCTCTCTATCAGCTTGCCCAGGAGCAGGCCACTATGCATAGGGCAGAATGGCCTGCAGTTAGCAACAAATCCCTATCGTGTTATAATTGGAGTGCTTTCCTGATAAATGAATCTTGGATAACTTGCAGACCATGTCCCAAATTTTGCATAATTCTTATGTATGTATGTAGGGTCCTTATTTTGTGTTGATACAAGAGGTGGTTTAACCAAAAACTGTTGTTAACTCTGGTTGTCTGCTCCTTTTCCTTCTGCAGAACGCATGCATTTCCATTTGCACTTCCTTCTTGTTTTAAAAGGAAAAATAAGCAGCTGAGGACAAAGAGGAATGCAGCCCACCAGTTAGACTGGGCTTGGAGCCAGAATTACAGCAAGCACCGGAGGAGTAAAAAGCAATAGATTTTAATTGGTGCCTAGGGGTGAAGGTCAGCTCTCTTGGAACAATGGGTGTCTATGGTGGTAATTAACTGAGTCCTCCTAGGGAGTTTGTAAATGTCAGCCATGGACTTCCAAATGGAAGCACAGAGGTCTTGGGCCCAAGAAACAAAGCCAGCATTAGCTAGTCAAGAAAATATGTAAATCTGCTGGTTACATGCATTAATGAAACAGAAAGGGACACGCACAAACACAACACATAGTGTACATTTAAAAGAAAGTAGATGTTCCAATATCAGAGAAGGCCCTTCCTAAGATCCGACATCCTTTTCCTAACAGGAGTTGGCTCTCTTACTGGGCATGCTCTGGAATTTAAACACTGGAATTTTTTGAGTCAAGCCAAATGTAGTGGTACCTCGAGATACGAGTGCCCTAACATACGAGATTTTTGAGATAGGAGTCATTGAGTGAGCAATTTTTGCTTTAAAATATGAGCAACATTTGAGATAGGAGTAATCGTGCAGATCAGGCGGCTACACAGGACCCACCAGTTTACCTGGAGTCAAGCGTCTCATAGTTTCCCACGCCTCAAGGTTACAGAACGAATTAAACTCGTATCTCGAGGTACCACGGTGGGTGGTTTTGCTCCTAAAGCTACAATCAACCCAGTAAAATTTGGGTTTGGTGAAAGAGAAAGCATCAGCACTTAATAACTTCTAGCTATTCCAGCTTTCAACAGGATCTGGGCCACTCTTAGAAAGTGCTGGGGGAAAAAGATGAGCAGCTAGACCCTCCCCTCCTGATCCCCCACACGTCTGACTGCTTCTTATATTGCCATGTTTCACTGCACGCTTCTCACTTCCACATGATCCCTGAGAGTTATTTACTTTCCTGATGTGGGCGCTCTCCTAAGTATTTAACACTAGAGGCCCGGTGCATGATATTTGTGCACTGCAGGGAAGCGGGAGTCCCTTCAGCTTGGCCTGCACCCTTTAGCAGTCCAGGAGTCCCCAGAAGAGACTGCCTATGCCATCAGTCCGACATCCTTAGCACTGCCACCACCTTTGTGCTCACCAGCCATGAGTCTGGCTTCTGGATGAGTGGCGCTCCCCCTGTGGGAGTGCACTGACCACCAGGGGACAGCCCCTGCCTTGAGTGTCTTCCTGCTGGTAGTGCAAGTTATAGCATCGTAGCAACCGGTCATTCTGCCATTCAGTTGATTTGCATATTAACCTTTTATTATATAGGATGTTTCATGGGATCATACAGAGTGACCCCCCCAAAAAAGAATGTATACACACTTACAGGTCAATTTTAAAAATGAAATATACAGTGGTACCTCGAGATATGAGTGCCCTGACATACAAGATTTTTGAGATACGAGCCGTCGAGCGAGCGATTTTTGCTTTGAAATACAAGCAACATTTGAGATAGGAGCAATTGCAGGGATCAGCCGGCTGCACAAGACCCACCAGTTTACCACGACTCGAGCATCTCATAGTTTTCCACGCCTCAAAGTTATGGAACAAATTAAACTAGTATCTCCAGGTACCACTGTATTTTAATAAACACTCCCCTTTATAAATATTCAAACTATGTGTATATATTTTGGGGACACTCTATGTTTTCTAAATCAAAATTTAGAATAACCGATCTGTCAAAGGAGCACTTTTAGGATGCCAACAAGTAGGGCATGAAATATATATTACTAAATTATTGATAATTCAGAAGATGAAAAGTATAGTACCTGTGCCAATGTGAACCCTATGATCATTTCTACCTACATACCTCTCCCATGATCTGCCTATCTTTGCAGACAGGACCCAGTTTTATGCATGTTTGTATCTACTGCCTTGCACTAAATAAATATTGGTTCACTAAATCATATTTTTCTGTTGTGAACGTCATACCAGTCTGTTTCATTGGGCAACGGAAGCCCTCTCATGCTACTTTCCTGAACATTCCAGGCTACAGTTGTCTCTAAACCCCTGTCATCTGATGATGCTGTGTCAATACCAAAAGGCAGTTTATGAGAGGAGTAAAAACAGGCCAAGAACAGTGTCTGGAACATGTGAGACTCATTGCTCTCATTATTATCTGTTTCAGATGGTATGGTCATGCCTTATTGACCCAAGATCAGCCAGTCTCTTCTGTCTTACACTATTCTTTAATTGCATCCCTGCACTGGGATGGGAGACTACATAAGGGCATTGCCACGGTCATGCTTTTTTAAAATATTCACCAATGTGCTGGCAAAATACTCGGCACAGACAGTGTGTTCCATGAAATATGTATCAATTGAGTTTGGAAATCTCACTCCAAATCTCACTGATAGTTCTAACATGACTTTTATCTTAAAAGTTATTTAAGATAAATGATGAATATTGCAAATCCATTAGGTACATTTTAGTTTTATTGACTTAATATTAAGAATGTTACCACTGCTCATTTATTGATTTTATAGGCAACACAGAAAAAGAAGTATATAACAATTGAAAAGAAATTGTGCTATTATGTTAGAATTATAGTATAACTGGGTCATAGGCTGAAATATTTTGGGGTCTAATTAGTCAGTTATGTCACATATGAATGGAAATCAGCATGTTTTAAGAGTCAAAACATGCACCTGATTATTCATTTCATATTTGCAAATCATTCACAGCTATGTTATGCACGGCAATCTGTGAACACTGGTTTCTCACAACACATCATACACTGAAAAATAGTTTTCATTTGTTTCTCCTTCTCAAGTTGACAAATACCTGCTTCTCTGTGAGGCCTTCCTTGAGTCCCCAAAGATAGAGTTCTGTGTATACAGCTATTATGATACATAAGTTCTGTCCTGTAGTTGACTGTTTACACATTCATCTCCTCTCCCAGACTGCACATCCTTAAAAGCAAAGACAATGCCTTATATTTCCATCCCTCTTCCTGGTCTGCAACCAAGATTTGCCACAATACACAAACGTAATAATTTAATAATTTGGGTTGAGTTGGCAAATAGCAGCATAAGGCATGACCATATAATTTGAAAGAGAGAATAACAATGATAATGAGATTAACATTTGTGAATGCTTGATGAACAAAAGGATAGCTACAGAGGCAGTAAAGCATCAAACAGACTGAAATTACAGCAGGAAGATTAAGGTTAGGTGAGGTAGATAAGAGATCAATGAAAGGACTTGTATGCATGCATATAAGCATAACCAATGAACATAGACACTGGGGGGTTGGGGCATGCCTGGGAGGGAGGGGGGCAATGGGGAGATATGTACAAAAATTAATAAAATAAAAAAATAAAACAAAATACAAAAAAAAAAGAAGAAAAAGAAACAGGCACTGTTCTTGGCTTGTTTTGAGTCCTCTCATAGCTACCTTTTGATACTGATGCAATCATTCTATTTTATGGATGAGGAAACTCTCATGGAGAGGTTAATAACAAACTAACCTACAAAGAAAACTTGTTTAAAGGCACACAGCTGGCATGTGGCTTAGTTGGAATTTAAAGCCAGGGAGAGGGCTCTAGGATTCACTCTATTAACCATGACACCACAGATTGTGACTCTACCTGCAAAAATTCAAAACTACCATCTTCAATGACAAAGTCCTGCCAGCCAGTGTAGCTCAGTAGTTGAGCGCTGACCTATGAAGCAGGAGGCCAAGGTTCCATTCTAACTCAGGGCACATGCCTGGTTGCAGGCCCAATCCCCAATGGGGATGTGCAGGAGGAAGCCGATCAAAGATTTGCTCTCATCACTAATGTTTCTCTCACTCCCTCTCTCTCCCTTCCTTTCTGAAAACAATGAAAATATATTAAAGTGTAGCTCCATAGTGACTGCAAATAGGTGCTGAGTCGGTACACATACTACATATAAATAGAAAAGGGCATTCCACCGAGGAGTGGGGAGGGAGAGCATTGAAAGGCACAAGTTCATTAACTGTAGACAGTGACACTTGAGTCTGCCCTTGGGGAACTAGGGAACCCAGATCGAGGCCTGCCACTCCCCCGTACTTGAGTCATAATTGTGCTTCTCTTCCTGGCAAAACCACTTTCAGTTACAGCCATTGACATCCTTTACCCCTTTGAAAGCACTCAGGAAGAAGAGAGATAAGGGCAAACTGTACTCACTCAGAAAGTCTTAATCAGTTCCTGGGAAATAGGCTCTCTTCTCTCTCTCTGGGAAATCTCAGGAGATTCTAAATCTCCTGCTGAAAATATTTATGATTTCATTATTTCTTTTTCTTCTGCCGATGTTTTTATCACGCTCTTCGTATTAGTTTGCTCTCGTCACTATTTTGTTACTTTCAATGTTCCGTAGCAATCTCTGCCATCTTCCCTCTTGGCTTAACAACCGTGCTTTTCCTGCCATACATCCCTTATCTGTAAGAGGGTGTGTATTCAGGGTGTTTTACTAGTATTTTCCCTGTTCTTTTTTTTTTTTTGGATTCCCCCTCATGGTCCTTTTCTCCTCGAAAGGCACGCTCATTTCCTGGTGGCAGATGCTGTCAATCATGGCAATACTTAGTATGCTTGTCCCCAAACACACACAGCCCCAAACAGCCAACAAGAAG
This sequence comes from Lasiurus borealis, assembly GCA_004026805.1. Lineage (NCBI taxonomy): Eukaryota > Metazoa > Chordata > Mammalia > Chiroptera > Vespertilionidae > Lasiurus > Lasiurus borealis. The sequence goes on along the minus strand of PVJN01006529.1, from coordinate 67,973 downwards.
AGACCACACTTTCATTCAACCAATTGCATATCCTACATTGCAGGCCTTTTTACCTACAAATATCTAAGCCCATTCTCTTGCCAACAAGCTATAGTATTTTGTTTTGAAAAGTTATTTGAAGTCATTGACTTGGAGCAGCAGTTCTCAACCTGTGGGTCGTGACCTGTTTTCTGATGGTCTTAGGCTCTACAGCAGTGACCCACAGGTTGAGAACCACTAGCAGGGTCGCCTAAGACCATCAGAAAACACAGATATTTACATTACAATTCACCACAACACGAGGAACTGTATTAAATGGTCACAGCATTAGAAAGGTTGACTGATTTGGAGGGTCATGGGATGAGAAGGGTGTAAGAGTCAGGGACCCGCTCAAATGGGAGGCAGATGTGTAGAGGAACAGAGGGACAAAAACAATCAAAAGAAGATTTGGTCAAGAGAAAGGTCAGGTCAGAAAAAGGAATGTTTACACGGAAATAATTTAGCCCCTGAGGCTGGTGATACTCTTCTAATTTCTCCAGGGAAGGAAAACACAGTAGTTTTATTAAAAATTCATCAATATTAACTTTGTTTTCCGTGACAGCACGGAGAGAAAGCTTGGGCAGATCTGATCTATGGCAGTGAAATGTCCCCACCCTAGTAAATATGGCAAATTTCCGGGAGCTGCTGGCATTCATCTCCATCCATCATGAGAGCAGCCCGGGCTATCCACCAGAAACAAATGTTCTAGATACAGTATGTCAAACACCAGATGATGGAAACCTCTGAGAAGCCACAGGGAGCATGCTGGAAGCAAACGGACCAGAATGTTGAAAAGACCTCTGACCATTTTTTTCCACGGCAGAATGTAACTTGGAGTCAACCTGAAATAATGCATTTGACCTTCACAAAAGGGTAATGGATGGACAGTTAACATTAGGTCAGCCAGGCTTCAGAGAATACCGGGTCCAGCAAAGACAGATGGGGAGGCAAACATAAATAAATATGTAGGTAGAGATATAACGGAATTTATAAGTCTGCTCCACACGGAAGGTTAAGCAGATAGTCTATTATGCACATTTGAAGAATGATCGGCCCCTTTGCAGGCTTCCATTCATTGCTGAGAACTTCTGCTCACGTGACCACAGAGCAAGCTGCCTTATGAGCCCCAATCAGTGGTATAAGAAATATGCAATGTCCAGATCAGTCTTACTTCATAACAATCTGGAGACTCACACAGGCTATCTCTATCCTATGAACTTCACTTGTTAAAAAGGAATAAAACCAAAAGACAAAGTTTTGTTTTTCTTCTCCCTTTTGGTAAAGAAATAACTTTGTGAAGCCAATAAGAAGTCATTATCTAAATGTATAAAACAGTGATGTATGGATCTGTCATCTTTCTACCTATTTATCTAGCCAGTACCTGTATTTTTTAATAAAAACAGTAAAACTCTGCATCATAACATCAACATCATATAAACTTGATTGTCATACAAAGATAATTTTTAGATAAAAAATTCATGATTAACAATAAAGTACTAGATGCATATTATATGAAACATACTAGATACAACATCTTACAAATAAATGAGGAATAACAAATATGTAATATTATGCAAGAAGCTTCTTTCCAACAAAAATATACTTAGTACTACTTAATGGTACATGAAATAAAACAGTAAACTACTAGTTAAGGTGATTGGTTCTAAGAAAACAGGCATATTATGAGCTGCTTTTTTGTTGTTGTTTTTTATTTTTATTTATTTATTTATTATTTTTTAAATATATTTTATTGATTTTTTACAGAGAGAAAGGGAGAGAGATAGAAAGTCAGAAACATCGATGAGAGAGAGAGACATCAATCAGCTGCCTCCTGCACGCCCCACAGTGGAGATGCCTGTAAGCAAGGCACATGCCCCTGACCAGAATCGAACCTGAGACCTTTCAGTCTGCAAGCCAACGCTCTATCCACTGAGACAAACAGGTCTCGGCTTGCTGTTTTTTTAAACAGTAATGCTGGACACAGATATGATTCAAAAAAGGTACTCAATATGTAGCACACTGTGCTGAAATAAAAAGACTGTGGTTTTATTCGCTTTTTAATTTAGGAATGTTATCATAGTTGCTTTGGTTCTATAAAATAGTACAAGGTACATTGCTGTGCCAAGTGTTGTTCAGTATATAGAGGAGGAATGACCTAGGATCAGTGTGTTTTTCCCCCCCAACTGTGTTCTGTGGAGCCTAGGAGTTCCAGGGAGTTCTCCAGGACAGGTTAGGGCAAAGAGGGAGCTCACTAGTGGGCATAGCTCTTGGCTCTCTGCCTCTATTTCAAAGAGAACACTTTGTACTTATTATTCTACTGGTGGCCTGGTGCACGAAATTTGTCCACAGAGAGGGGGAAAGGATGTCCCTCAGCCCAGCCTGCATCCTCTCAAACTGGGAACCCTTTACGGCATTGGTCAGCAAAACCGTGGCTCACGACCACATGTGGCTCTTTGGCCCTTTGAGTGTGTGTCTTCTACAAAATACCATGTCCTGGGCAAGTCTATTTTGAAGAAGTGGCATTAGAAGAAGTTTAAGTTTGAAAAATTTGGCTCTCAAAATAAATTTCAATCATTGTATTATTGATATTTGGCTCTGTTGACTAATGAGTTTGCAGACCACTGCCTTAGGGGATGTCTGACTGCTGGTTTAGGCCCAATCCTGGAGTATGGACATATCTCTCACAATCTGGGATTGCTGGCTCCTAACTGCGCACTTGCCTGCCTGCCTGCCTGCCTGCCTAATTGCTCCCAACTGCTCTCCCCAGCCAGTACTGATTGCCCCTAATGGTCTCTTTCTTGGTCCCCACCACCATGACTTTGTCCAGAAGGAAGTCAAATGTCCAGAAGATGGCCAGTCAGCCCGGTCTAATAAGCATATTAGCCGTTTAGTAATATACATAGATTATATAGGAAAGGATTGCTTAAATGGGGAGATGGTGCTTTTTCATCAGGAGGAGATGCTCTTGGCAGACAAAAATACATAATCCCTATATCTGGACTGATTGCCAGTCATATGCACTATACTGCCAAACTGGTCATTAAAAAATTAAACTGCCGAAACCAGTTTGGCTCAGTGGATAGAGCGTCAGGCCTGCAGACTGAAGGGTCCCAGGTTCAATTTCGGTCAAGGGCATGTACCTTGATTGTGGGTACATCCCCAGTAGAGGGCATGCAGGAGGCAGCTAATCAATGTCTCTCTCTCATTGATGTTTCTAGCTTTCTATCCCTCTCCCTTCCTCTCTGTGAAAGATCAATAAAATATATGTAAAAAAAAATCAAACCACTTTCTTAAACCTTATAATAAACAACTGTTGCCCTTAAAACCTCTCCTCAGCTCCCACCTTAGGTTCTGCCTTCACAGTTCATCCAGATTAGGTTCTGATAGGTCAGTTTCTATGCCAGTCAGCATCACCAGGCCTATCAATGGGCCTGATTAGAGAGGCAGGGCTGATCAGCAGCCCCAGCAGAGGCCAGAGAGAAAGCGAAAGAGAGGCACAGTTGGTGGCCAGGCCTGTGGCGAGAGAGGCAAGTGCTGATCAATAGTTGCCATGGAGGCTATGGATCAGACTTTGCTTCTCTCTCCCCAGGCCTCTCTCCGGGCCTTACCCCGCAGCCCCCTCAGCTCCTGCAGTGGAGGCAGTCAGTAAGGGTTGCCAACTTCTGGTTGGTCAAGCCTCTGAGCATTGTGGATGTTACGGACCCTGGGTTTTTACATAATAGGATAACTTGTTAGAAACGCAGGGGGTTGGATGACTATTGGAAAATCACCCAGAGAAAAAACTAATGTGGCATGCTTTCTTGGGTTTCAGTTTCTTTTGGGATGCTGGAGAATGAAACAATGCCTAATGGACTGAAACAGTATAAACACTCATCTGTACCTAGGAAGGATCTCTTCCTGTGGCCATCACTGCCCAGGTTAAGTGTAGGGACTTGTAATCATTTGTTCACTAGCAAAGTCACTTGCACTGGAGTCTGGAAAAAAACATGTCCACTATTTCTGAGTCTATGCATCGCACTTCTTTATGAATGAAACATACATTCCTTTTAAATGATTAGAGGCAAAGGCATGATCTTGTGTACAAAGAGGCAGATAAAAGAGTTGGGGTGGAATGAGCAAGTATTGAATGTCCCCACAGGAAATGTCAGGCACCCCCTTTGATGTATTATACAATACGCTGATTCCCCGTGGCCTCGCCAGATAATATCGGGTGAGTGCTGTGCAAAGTCTCGGCATTTTAAATATTAATCATGTTCTTTTTGGCTAGAAAAGATAAAATTATACCTCCTGGCGTAGACATGACGGAAACCTATAGGGAATTTTTTGCTATCTTTGTTTATTCACTTGAAAGAATTTTATAATTAGACAAAATAAATGAGTCAAAACTGGTTTCACAACGTACTTTCCTTTTCAAAGTCCAGCCTAGGAGTCCAAAATCTAGCCACAGTTTAATCCAAATCCTCAGCCATAAGCTAGACACCCGCTATATACCACACCATGCTTGGCATGTTAGGGGCTGCAAAACTGGTCAAGGCACTTTACCCCATCTAGGACTTTGCCTTCCAAAGGGCAGAGGTCAGATATAGTAAAAAAATGACTATAATCAGAAGTGAGAGAAAAGTGCTAGAATGGAAAAGCAAATGCCTTGGAGATAAGAGTAAGAAAATCTCTCTAGTGGAATTGATTAGATTTTATAGAACAGGTGGCATGTGAGGTTTGCTTTAAAGATCGAATGCTCTTAGTTTTTCATTCAGCAGCTACATGCAACCTCACCCAGGCAAGTCACTCAACTTCCCCTGACTTGGTTTCCATGCCTGCGAAGTGCAAAGGCAGAATCTGATTCAGTGACGCCATAATTTTCCCTCAGAGACACTGGCAGACTCTATCAGCCACTTCTTCCCTGTCCCCAACAGGCACATCCGTGATACAGACCACGCAAGCAAATGATAAGGGGACTTAAGAAAGTCCAGGATATACAGAGAAGAAGGCTAGGAGTCAATAATGAAATGCTTATTTAGAAAGTGCCGCATAGGGTACAGTAATGAAAACCCAAACATCTGGAGAAAAGTGTTTAATGTTGGCATGTACCAAGAGACCCAAAAGAATGATTGATGCGTTCTGGGGAGCTAGGCCTATTTATAAAAGTCTTGAGACGCTCTCTCAGCGGGAATTCATTCATTAAATGGCGATAACACAACGCAGAAGGAACAGGAAGTGAAGGGGGCACAGCAAATGTAAAGGACAAATATGCTCTGGATTTTGACCTTGCTGGGAACACAGGGTGCAGGAAATACAGGCTTTAACAACGAAATAATTGACTGTTGCACACGTTTAAAGAAGAACACTTTTTGTTTCTTTTGTCTTCCAATGAATTCTACTTGGGATTGTGCATTCTTTAATCCTTGGAGATGTTAACATCTCATGAAGGGAGAATGGGGTTAATGGGAAAGTATTGCTGACAGATACACACAGAGTAGAAAGAAAGTTTTCTTTTTAGGCAGAATACCTAAACTCGGGAGAATTTAAAAAGGAGGCCGAGATTTCAGCATTGATTTTTTTTTCTTTCTCTGCTACATTTGAATTGGTCTTCTCATGTACCCTCGACATCCCAGCTGTTCATTTCGGGCACTGGTTCAATCATCTTTTCTCATAGAAGATTATAAGTGTGTACCCAAAACACCACTGCCGACACCATCAAGCGCTGGTATTTACTATAAAGTGGGGGTGGGGGATGCTCTCCCTTGGAGATACAGGACAGACAGCTAAGCCTGCCAACTTCTGCCACTAGGATCCACCCATCCTTGTTCCTCTGAGTCTATCTTATATGTACCTCGAGATACGAGTGCCCTAACATACGAGATTTTTGAGATACGAGCCTTCGAGCCAGCGATTTTTGCTTTGAAATACGAGTAACATCTGAGATAAGAGTAATCCCGAGGATCGGCCGGCAGCACAGGACCCACCAGCTGACTTGCGACTCAAGCATCTCATAGTTTCCCACGCCTCAAGGTTACGGAATGAATTAAACTCGTATCTCGAGATACCACTGTACTTCAGAGGTCAGGCTCAGGATGCCTGCTGAAAGCAAGGATACGCCAATCCTGGGAGAATTGGAAGGAACTTAAGTGTCCTTGCCCTGCAAAATGAATACAGCTAGATTTTTTTCCTTTCCCTCTTTCTCCTTCCCTTCCCCTTTTTTAAAACATATTTTATTAATTTCAGAGAGAGAGAGGGAAAGAGGAAATCACTGATCAGCTGCCTCCTGCATGCCCCCCACTGGGGGATCTAGCCTGCAACCTGGGCATGCGCCCTGACCGTAACCGGAAATTTAACTGTGACTTCCGGGTTCATAAGTTGTGACACTCAACCACAGAGCCATGCAGGCTGGGCACTCCCTCCCTCTCCCCAGTTTTTTTTTTTTTTTTTTTTTAATATAAATTCTGCAGAGACCGATTTGACTGAAAGGTCACAGGTTCGATTCCGGTTGGGGGCATGTACCTTGCTTGTGGGCACATCTCCACTGTGGGGTGTGCAGGAGGTGGCTGATCGATGTCTCTCTCTCATCTATGTTTCTGACTTTGTATCTCTCTTCCTTCCTCTCTGTGAAAAATAAAATATATATATATATATATACATACACATATATATATATATATATATATAAATTCTCACTGATTGGGAAAATATATTCATAGTACTTTAAAATGTTGTGTAGGGACTTTCTCTGGTCCAAGTATGCCCGTCCCTTTGGGGGTGGACATACATATTTCACGGCGATGAACTCACTTCATCGGGAGGAAAACTGTCCACAAATACACTGCTAGGATAACACCTGGCAGCAGCCTTTCTATGTCTCTGAATCAAGATTTCCTCTCCTGACCTCTGATGAGATTAGTTTTCATGGTAACTGAAACAGACCCATCCGGGGAAAGCGGCTGTAATTTATAGCAGGCTCGCAGCACAACAGCCAGCGGACGATCATCAATTTAAACTGTAAATAAGGGCCTGCTTTGTTCTGGACTCTGATCCCAGGACTGCCCCTCACAAGCTGCCTGCAAAGCCGGGGCAGGCCTGCCGCCCGAGACGGGGTGATTGAAGAACCCCGCGCATCCTGAGGAGCAGCTCAAAATAGCAATGAGAACAGGAAGGCAAAACAGGTTTCTGGGACCGCAAGGCGGTGACCTTGATGTCAGTTTTATTCCCATTGCTCCCACAGATATGAAAAGCAAATAGAAATATCTGGTACAAAAGATGTCACCTGGTTTTAAAGCGCCCTGGAGAACTCAAAGAACTAACACAATCCTTTCAAGGAGCCTGCCTCTTCGCTGGAGGGTGCAGAAGTCCTGGGGGAATCGGAAGGAACTTAATGAAGTGGCTCTGTCCTGCGTAATTCATACAGCTTGATCTTTTCCCTTTCTTTTCCTCTTTCTCCTCCCCCCTCTTTTTTAATCTACATCCTCACTGATGGGGGAAATATAGTCACCCTTTAAAGTGCTGTGCAGGTATTATCTCTGGTCCGAGTGTGTCCCTTTGGGGGAAGAAATACATATTTCATGGTGATGAATTCACTTCATAAGTAGAAAAATGGTACCCAGATATACTGCTCTGTCAACTTTATCGATTTCGGAAGCACTGGAAAGACCTTCATGGTCCTCCCGTTTTTCTTAAATCGATCAACATCACGGAAAGTGACCCTGAAGGCCTCGGTTATCTGGAGAGGAAGAGAGGCAAAGGTCTCTTCTCTGAGGTGTGCCCATAACTGTGATTGAAAAAGCGTGGGCCTGGCTCTGCTTCAGGAAGGAGCTGTCCCAGAGGAAATGATCGTCTCACAGTCATGGACAATCAATCCTTTCTCTTTCTCTGGACGTAGAGCTGGCCAAGTCTTGCTTTCAGCAAAACACCCTTGGCCAAATGCCCCCCTCTAAAGTCCTCCAGATTGTTCTAGATTCAGGTGCAGCAGAGTGAGACCGGGGGCTGACATGAGTGGACTCCCTGATCCACGGCAGGGCACCTTGCTGTATGCTGTCTAAGCTCTTTCTGTCTCAGGACTTCAGTCTCCTTCTTGCTCCTGTAAACAATCCTGGAATCTCTAGTCATCACCTATTCTGAGGCTAATAAAAATACTATGCTTACTTATGATACCTGACATCTTCTATGTTTTTAAATATATATATTTTTAAATATTTTATTGATTTCTTATAGAGAGGAAAGGAGAGAGATAGAAAGTCAGAAACATCGATGAGAGAGAGACATCGATCAGCCGCCTCCTGCTCACTCCACAGTGGAGATGTGCCCGCAAGCAAGGTACATGCCCCCAACCAGAATCGAACCTGGGACCTTTCAGTCTGCAGGCCGACGCTCTATCCACTGAGCCAAACTGGTCTTGGCTTTAAATATATTTTTATTGATTTCAAAGAGGAAAGGAGAAGGAGAGAGAGGGAAACATCAATGATGACAGAGAATCATTGATTGGCTGATCCTGCACGCCCCACAACTGGGGATTGAACCAATAACCCAGGCATGTGCCCTGACAAGGAACTGAACCATGACTTCCTGGCTCCTGGGTGGATGCTCAACCACTGAGTCATGCTGGCTGGGCAACATCTTATAATGGTCATCATTAGATTAGAACAATTCTCAGACCCCTTTTAGTAAATTTCTTTGTTTTACCTATATCAATTTACAAAGGGAAAATGTAAATGACTCACCCACAGTCACCTGCAAGGTGGAAATACTTTGGAGGAAACTTTCAATGACAAAAATGTCATGTTCCATTTATTATGAAGTACAGGGCCTCTGAGGCTGGAATGCTGGCTTATTTCCCTTTTCAGCCTATGGTGCTTACAGGTTGTTGATTGTTAAACAAAATTTACTAAAAATGTGAACTAGAGGAAAAATCAATAGAGATTACAAGAATTTCTTTAAAGTGAAGAAAAATAACTAAAGCTCCTGATAAAAATAAAGGATAGCCCAGCCATTGTAGCTATGAACTAGGAGGTCACAGTTTGATTATCAGTCAGGGCACATGCCAGGATTGTGGGCTGGATCCCCAGTGTGAGACATGCAGGAGGCAGCCAATCAATGATTCTCTCTCATCATTGATATTTCTATCTTTCTCTCTCTCTCCTTTCCTCTCTGAAATTGATAAAAATATTTTTAGAGGATATAAGTTTAGCTCCTCAATTCAGCTCTATCTATAGCAGATCAAAATTATTCACATCTAATTATTGTTGATGGACCAATAATCAGCCAGTAAAGGAATGATAGGAATGTTCAGGGTCTATCTCTCAAGATTGAGGAGGACATTATTGAATTGTGCTGTATAATACTGTGGTCATCAGCCACTTGTGGGTATTTGCATTGAAATTAATTAACATTACATAAAATGTAAAACCCAGTTCCTCCATCATGCTAGCCACATTTCAAAATATTCAATACCTCAAGTGGTCCCGTCTACAGTACCGGAGAGCTTAGAGAAACATCCCTGTCACTGTAGAAAGCCCTAGTGAACATTGCTATTTATAGAGGATAATCACTACTGTGACCTCCAATAATTATATGAAGGAGGAGGAAAAAGAAGGTGAGAAAAGGAGAACAAAGGGAAGAGAAAACATTAATTACACTTAACTGGTCTGTGCTAAACACTGGAAATGACTTATTCACATAATACTAACAATTCTCCTCCTGACAATTATATACTATAATTATCCCCTATTTTACTTTTGATGACACTGTGCTTGGAGAGAGTAAGAACATCACGATAGTTGTACACTTGCTAACTGGCTTAGCTGGGTTTTGACTCCAGCCATCTGACCAGCATCTATGGACCCCTGGCAAGTTCAGCTGCTCCTACTGAACAACTTGGCATGTTTAGAGCCACAGGGAACATTATACTTTGCATGAGTGATTCTTCATCCTAGACACACCGGTAGCATCTAGGGAATTTGCTCAAGGTACAGGTACCTGAGCCCTGATCCAGAGCAACAGGATGGGACCAGAGCTTGGATATTTGGGGACTGCTTAGTGCTCTGAATATCAGCTAGTGTTGAAGATAACTGTTTCGAGTTGTTCTCACCTACCTTCCACAGTGTGGATGATAAAGTGAAGACCATATCCAAGGCCATTAACAGTCACTACTGACATATCTGGAATTTTCTTATTTAAAAGCAAACATTTTATTCCTAAGAAAATAACATCTCTGTTGGAAGAGTAATAATAGGAGTAGTATATTGTACTATGACTGTCAACCAAGAGACCTGAATTTTAGACCCAACTGTGCCCATAATTATGCCATGGGAGCAAACCACTTCCTTTCTTAGTTTCTCATCTGTAAGATTAGGGTGTGCTTTATGATGATCTACCAGGTTCATTCCAGCGGTAATCCCATCCTGGCATTTGTAGGTAGGTTTCATAAGCTTTAGAAATAAAACTTCCAACCTGATATAGGACAATGTACCCACTTATATTCTAGTTCATCTATTTACTCCACGTTAAAGGGAAACAGGGCGACATCAGATGAAAATCCCATCTGTTTGTCAAAGGCTCGTTCTGATTCTCATCACTGATTGGTCAGAGTTCTTATGAGTCAGCAGTCTCCATCTAACAAGACTCATTGCCTGTAGTTGCCTTTTGAAAACGGTAATGATATACCTACACCTTGCCCTCCTACAGCCAAAGCTGCTGATGTGAAAATTACAATGTCAGACATTTTACCACCTTAACGTTCATCACCTCATCTATACATCTCTTAAAGCTTAACTGTAATGGATTTTTAGATGGCTAGAGAGGTCAGTCAAGCAAAACAGAAATCACATCATGACTAAGTAGCATGCTTATGCATTTCTTACCTTACGCTTGTTGGTAGGACACACGTAGAGATAACTTAAAATTGTTTTCAAGCCAACTTTATCATTCAGCTTCTCATAGGTTGTCCCGTAATCGGTTGACCTATAATTCAAAAGGAGCATTCATGAGGACAGAAGGATACATTATTTGGCTGTCTGTCAGTATAATGTATGTTTTCCATAGTAGAATAGCTCTAGGGAGGTTGCTAAATGATTCATGGAGTATATAATGATGCTTAATTATGTACACAGTGGCATCACGTGATGATTAACATTTGCATTTAAATCGAATTGGTAAAAATTAAAACTCCATCTCTCTACTGTTTCTTAACCCTTGGCGCGTGCACATTGCATAAAGGATGTGGTTAATTTTAAAAGCTTAAGAGATGAGCATGCTCCTTGTATTGACCAGAGGATAAAGATATTTTTACTTAGATTTGACATTTCCAAACATATGCTTTTTATCTTTGGCACAATGGAAAACAAGGTTCTCCTGATTTATCTACAAGTTGTGTTTTCTTCCATGAGTCATAGAATATATGGTCAGTCCTTTTGGAGGCCGTTCAGTCTTTTCCTGTTACTGAAGAGCAAGAAAATGTCTTAAAATGTGAAATTTCACCAACTTACTCAGTGGCCTTTTCCATGGAGTTGAGAAGACATTGCTTCATGGCACTGACTCTATCTCTGTGGAAATTTTTTCATCTTTATCCAGCCATTGGTCAACAACTTATTAATTCAGACTAAATAAATAGGCCTTAACCACCTTCTCTAGGAAAAAACTACTATATATTTCAGAAGTATAATTGTATTAGACCATCATTACCACTGTGTGCAGTAGAGAACATTATCTGTATTTGAAGAAATTGGTTGAATGAGCTTAAGTGACCTATTCAAAGAAAATAGCTGATAGGTGGTCAGCTGGAATTTGAATCTAGGGATTCTGGTACAGGCCTGTGTTACCAATATTATGCCACAGCTTTATTTTTTTAATTTTTAAAAAAAGCAGGTATAAATAAAAGTTCCTTTCAGCCCACTTTTTACATATAAGAGACTCCTGATGCCATTTATTCATTTATATATGTTTATATAGCTCCTAAAAATGTATCAGGACACAACACATTGCTTCTACTCTCAAGAATCCAACAGCTTGACATGAGAGGCACACATATATCAAGTTATCATGTGTTAATGCAATGCTACAGATAAGAATTAACAAGGCTTAGAAAATGAAGTTGGTTTAATTCGAAAAATATAAAATCTAATCACTTTAATTCATTTCTAATACAGATAAAAGTTACAAATTCCTACAAGTCAGAAAGGCTACACAGAAGAAATCTGTGCTAATAATCTCATCACCACAAATTAAGAGCCTACTCCAATCAGGCACAGCAGCATGTAAGCTGGGTAACATGTGACTCTGGAATTAAGGAAATAAGAATTTATTCTGGTTGAGGATCCAGGGTATCTTTTCCCTAAAATTTTTATTATATAAATTACATATTATATTACCTATAACAATCTATATTATCTATGAATATTATAAATTGTCTTCTTGCAATTATATATGGTAATACAATAGGTAATATATCTGGATATATTACAAATAGTAATTCTTCATAGAATTTAGGTGATACTTCAAGTCATTAAAGAATGGGATATTAGGCAAAGATTTGATGAAGACTTATGGGACTTGAAAATGGAAAATGGGTAGGACTTTTAAAAACAGAACTGATAAGAGCGTTTGAAATAAGAAGGCACCTTGTATAACCCTTAAAAACAGAACTGATAAGAGCGTTTGAAATAAGAAGGCACCTTGTATAACCCAAGGATATAACCTGCTTTCCTCAGGACTGTTTGAAGGAAATCCAAAACTCTTTCCTAGGAGATCTTACCCCTGGATCATATTCTCCCCAAAATCATGCTGAAGGGAAATTTCCTCCTATCTCCAAGAAATCTCTGAGACTTATTTTCTTTCTTTTTTAAAAATATATTTTATTGATTTTTTACAGAGAGGACGGGAGAGGGATAGTTAGAAATATCAATGAGAGAAAGACATCTATCAGAAGCCTCCTGCACACCCCCTACTGGGGATGTGCCCACAACCAAGATACATGCCCTTGACCGGAATCAAACCTGGGACCTTTCAGTCCACAGGCCAACGTTCTATCCACTGAGCCAAACCGGTTTTGGCTCTGAGACTTATTTTCTAACTTAGTGCAATCTCGGCATTCGTTCGTTTGTCTTTCCCATTCTTACCTTGGCCTTACTCCAGGGCACATGAGAAAAGTTTGAAAGGTGAGTGAGAAGAGAACTTTCCTTTCTTATAAAGACATGTTTGTCTATAACAATTGACTAGCCCTTCCCTGGCTCCTTTTCTTGGATAGTTTTTGCTGTTCATTATCTTGAACAATACTTACAAATTCAAGAACAAATAAATCGATGCAAAAATCTACATCAAGGGTGGTGATGTGTGGAGAATGACATGTGCAAATACTGTTACATTAGTAATTTATGCTATTAATAGGGGGAAATCAGTAGAACTAAGTTGGAAAGGAGACAATGGTTCACTTTTCCTAGAGGGGGTAAGAGGAAAGAACAGTATAGAAGTGGGGACCAGCCCATAGAGAGGTGATGATTAGTCTTTATAACTTCTGTCAATTTGACCCCTGAGCTACTCCAGGACAAATAAAGATTATCCAATAAGGATTTTATATAAAATCATCCTTATTTGCATGTGTTTGTGTGTGTATGTAACTGCAATCCCAATGTGATAAGATGATAATGAAGGAAGTAGCTCAGGTTTACATGAGCATCTTTTTTTTTTTTTTTCAGAGAGCTTATACTATGTTATTGGATGCCTCCTTCTTATTGTAACAGTAGGGGCCTGGTGCATGAATTCAGGCACCTTAAAAGGAACTGTGGGCCACAGGCTGGAGTGGGCACAGGGGTAGGTCTTGGACCATCCTCTGTGCCACCACCTGGCCCCTCCCACCAGTGCCCCCGGTCCCCTGTCTTCCTGCAGCCCCATTCCTATTCCCGCCACTGCTGCTCCCATAGCCCTGGCCCCACTCACACTATTAGGGCTGCACCATCAGTAGGTTCGAGTGATGGCTGCTGCTCTGATCACCTCTCAGAAGCAGGGGGAGGTGGAGAAGCCTTCCGGGGTGACCAGTGCGTGATGGCACTGAAAGATTGGGATTGACACTGGGCACTGGCAGCGGGTGCATCAGCAACTCCAATACCAGCAATGGGTGCAAATGGGGCTGTCACTGGCAGTGGGTGCAGGAGGCGGCTGCCGGCCCTGATTGCTTCTCAGGAGCAGGAGGAGGAGATGAAAACGCCTGGAGAGGTAATCAGGGTCGGCAATTGCTGCTCACACCTGCTGACCTGCTGATGGTGCAGAGCGATTGGGCCGGTGCTGGGTAGTGGCAGTGGGTGCAAGCAGGGTCGGCGCCAGTAGCAGGTGCGGGGACCAGGCAGGACCATGGTGCATGGGAGCAAAGAATTTTCAGTGACCACTAGAGCAGCGGTTCTCAACCTGTGGGTCGCAACCCCTTTCATAGGGGTCTCCTAAGACCATCAGAAAACACCTGTTTCCCATGGTCTTAGGAACCAACACACCGCTCCTCAGTGTAGCAAAGTGTAGCAATGTAGTTTACTGTTGTTATATGAAGACTGTTACCCATACTACACCACGATTCAAGACAAAAATTTCATTTATTTGTAATTAGAAATAAATATTTCACAATATATAATTACATATTGTTTTTGTGATTAATCACTATGCTTTAATTATATTCAATTTGTAACAACAAAAATACATCCTGCGTATCAGATATTTACATTACAGTTCATAACAGTAGCAAGATTACAGTTATGAAGTAGCAACGGAAATAATTTTATGGTTGGGGGGTCACAACATGAGGAGCTGTATTAAAGGGTCTCGGCATTAGGAAGGTTGAGAACCACTGCACTAGAGGATGGCCCCAATGATAGCAACTGGCGCCTTGCCTTCATCTGGCAACCCGCTCACCTGTTCCACAATCCCGCCACGACCAACACCTGTCATGTTCCACGCTCTGCCACTTGCTGCCAACACCCTCCATGTTCCACACACCCCCTTGGTGGTCAGCACACGTCATAGTGATCAGTTGTTTGGTTGTTCAGCCATTCGGTCTATTTGCATATTAGCCTTTTATTACAGAGGATCACCCATCTAAATCCTTTAAGGTATCTGCCATGACTTTTGATGCTGTCTCTTGCCCCTTGATTTTTCAAACCTCAAAAAGTAAAATAAAATGTGTGAATTCTACCAAAACAGGTTTGGCCCCATGGATAGAGTGTCAGCCTGCGGACTGAGGGGTCCCAGGTTCGATTCTGGTCAAGGGCATATACCATGGTTGTAGGCACATCCCCAGTGGGGGGTGTGCAGTAGGCAGCTGATCAATGTCTCTCTCTGTCTCATCAATGTCTCTCTCTATCCCTCTCCCTTCCTCTTTGTAAAAAGCCAATAAAATATCTGTATTTTTTAAAATGTGTGAATTCTCAATTCCAGCAAAACTACATGTTTAAGCATGATTCTATTGTAATGATTTAATAGACAGCGAGAAGAAAAATGATGCATTTTCACAAACCCAAAATGGCAGAAGCGAGCAGTTACTCAAGCTTGTCTCTTATGACCGGAATTAGTGTTGACATGTGTCATGGATAAAACTAACCATCAGTCAGGATACATTGGTATGATGGTACAGAAATGACACCTTTCCAACAGTTGCAAACCAGCCAGCAAATATTTAGAATACACCGTTCTCTGGGTGGCACCGGTGCCAACCTCAGCACATGGTTCTCCCCTGGAGGCCTCCTAGATCTCCTCACAGTCCATCTGTGGGCTGGCAACACAGAGGTCCTCAAGGAACTGGCTCCAGCACTAAGAGGAGCCCCTGTTCTCATTGGTCCATCCCTCAGCCAATTCCAGTGAAGGCGACAGTGCCCTTGGGGAGGCACTACACCCTGGAAGGCAATTCCTAGTGCCCATCTGCGAACCACATCCACAGCTAACAGAAGCTTCCAGTTATCTCCCCATGGTTAAACGTGGGAACTGCGTTTCCTAGGGATCGGGGCTCTGAAAGAGCAGAGGAGAGACAGACAGCTGAGCAGCAGGCTGCCTGGTGAGCCAAAGAACTGGTTGTTAAAAAGTTTAAGCATGATCCCTAGGGATGGGGACAGAGCAGTGTTATCCAAGATTTCTTCAAAAGTTAGGAAATGCTTGATTACACCAAATTTAATGTTCCTTTACTTTGAGTTTATAAGTTTCATTATTCACATATATATATATATATATATTATTCTAATAAATACTGTGAACTTTTTTTTAATATATTTTATTGATTTTTTCACAGAGAGAAAGGGAGAGAGATAGAAAGTCAGAAACATCGATGAGAGAGAGACATCAATCAGCCGCCTCCTGCTCGCCCCACTGTGGAGATGTGCCCACAAGCAAGGTACATGCACCCAGCCGGAATCGAACCTGGGACCTTTCAGTCCGCAAGCCAACGCTCTATCCACTGGGCCACACTGTGAACTTCTTAAGTGCTTATGTCTTATAGCATTTCCTAAACATATATGATTATAAAAGCCATTTTTGAGGTGTATGCAATGAGATCAATGTTCTGAAAAACATATTTTGGGGGACACGATATCAGTTTAAAAAAAGGAAAAGAAAAGGGGAACAATAAAAATATCTAAAACCAAATCTGCAAACAGAAAGGCCAGCCTATGCGAACCTTAATGTTACTATTGTTGTAAAGGCGAAACACCACTACCAACAACAAAACCTGACGAAAAGTTATTTTAAAATTATGCATCAGACAAAGACACAGGCATATTAAAGATGCAATATAAGTAGCCTTGAAGTCTCAATTTGTACCATTTTTTAAAACATTCCCAAACAGATTTTTTTCAGGTTTTGTTTACAGGTTGACTTATCTACAGATGAAGAACAGACCTCCTGTCAGCACCTACGCTGTAGCAGAAAAAGCCTAAAAGCTTAAAAAAATAAGCACTCCAGGAAAATACATATGCAAGCGATGAAATCAAAGCTGGGACGTGTTTGCTTTTGAGCTTTAATCCCTACTTCACCCTCTTTACAAACATATCGTAAATAGTGACTTTTAGAACATTTGAACGTGTGTGTCTTTATTCGTGTACCATGTGCACAGAGCTAAAATGAGTTGCTTCAAGGGGTGGGAGAACCACAGTAAAGGCATGGCACCTGCCTTCCAAGAACTTCCGATCACTTCCAGAGAGCAGAGCGTCCCATCATGCTTGAAGGGATCAATACAGCACGTGACTAGTGTCCACAAAGAGCAGCAGAAGTAAAATGTAGGATTGGATTTCCTCCACTATAATCTTATACCATCAAATGAGATAATAAATCAGCAAAAAAAACAAAAAAAAAAACTGTCTGCAAACTAAATTAGGCCATAAAAAGTGCCCAGCGCAATGGCTGGCATATAAGAAACAATCCATAAATTATAGCTTCTGTTATTCGTGTTATCACTCATTTGTTTTTTACTTGATTTTTTTTATTCTTTGCCTAACACTTATTAAAATCCATAACTTGAACCCTCAAGGTAAATCTCAACCTCTGACAATGATTGAAACTTACTTTTCTAAGAACAGAAGCTATTCGTAATTTAGAGTACCATATTCACTTATTTACTTACTTACTTATTTATTTGTTTATTTATAATATGTTTTTATTTATTAGAGAGAGAAAGATTTATGGGCTGCTTCCTGCACGCCCCCTACTGGGGACTGAACCCACAACCCTGGGCATATGCCCTGATTGAGAATCAAACTGGTGACCTCTGGGTACATGGGACGAGGCTCAACCAATGGCACCACACAATGGCTGGGCCACGGTGCCTTATTTCAAAAGGCATGCATCAGTTTTATGTGGGACTTGGGTTGGTGAAATAAGGATCAGAATGGAAATTTAACCGAGACTGGTTTGGCTCAGTGGATAGAGCGTCAGGGGTTTGATTCCGGTCGGGGGCATGTACCTTGCTTGCGGGCACACCTCCAGTGTGGGGTGTGCAAGAGGCGGCTGATCGATGTCTCTCTCTCATCGATGTTTCTGACTTTCTATCCCTCTCCCTTCCTCTCTGTGAAAAATCAATAAAATATATTTAAAATAAAGAACAGAAATTTACAAGTCAAAGATTTACACTGCTTCTCTAATAAATGCGCCAGGATTCCACTGCTTAATAAACTACTATGTTTCACAAACCTAACAGGTAATAACACTGAACCTGACCTAAGCATGTCATGTGCAGATGCTTATGAAATGCACACTGATGTTAATCACATGTTACAGATAAGGAGAACCCAGAAGTATATCCAGCCTCACCAAGGCCACACAATCCCATGGGGCACTGCCACTCTCAAAGGCTGGAAGAGGTGAAGAGAACATATTTACAAAATCCAGTCCTGCATTTCTTAGGAAAAGAAATCTGAACTGACACTGTTCAAATTACTAGATGGTGTAGATCAAAACTTGGGCTTTCTTCACATCCGGTAAAAGGGCAGAGGGAGAGTGAATTTTAAGGAAAGTGTAAGCAGAAACTCACGTAATGATCAAAGAGGAAAAGGAAGCATGTCCTTTATCTGGCCCACCCTGGTTTCTGGGAAGATATAGGCTCCGTGAGTGGGCCCACCTCTGACTGACCTCATGTCTCATGCAGGTCACCCAGATGCCCCGTGGCAGAGCACTTGGCATCAGACAGAATCCGACTCAGGGCCTGTGTAACCGGGTAACCATTCAGCCCCCTGGTTCCCAACAAATAAACGCCAGACCTGCTATTTCCACATTTACTTTTTTACCTCAAGGTCCGCAAGATAATAATTGTAAGATGCTCAACCCTTTAGCCTTCGCTTTTTTTCTGCCTGACCCCTACCTCTGCCCAACCTAGTCTTGCTAATCCCTATATCCGAAAGCTCTTCCCCCAGATACTTCCACAGATGGCTTCTCGCTTCTTCCTGGATAACGGTCACGCTGTATGACACAGCAACCCCTGCCCTTCCCCCAGCACCCGGATCCCCCTTACCCTCTTTCATTTCTCATTGTGCTATTTACCCCCATCTGATCGATCAACTTGTTTTTTCTTTTTTTTAATATATCTTATTGATTTTTTACAGAAAGGGAGAGAAATACAAAGTCAGAAACATCGATGAGAGAGAGAGACACTGATCAGCCCCCTCCTGCACGCCCCACAGTGGAGATGTGCCCGCAAGCAAGGTACATGCCCCTAACTGGAATCAAACCTGGGACTTTTCAATCCACAGGCTGACGCTCTGTTTTTTGTTGCCTATCTTCCCCCATCAGATGTAAGCTCCATGAGAGCAGGAAAGATGTCCGTTCTGGTCACCGCTGGCTTCGGAAGAGTAACCCCTGATGCTCACAGTGTGGTTCTGAATGAATCCTGACGTGATGGATGCTCGCTCTTCTGGCGTGGCCCACTGCATTTCTACTAAGTCAGGAAGAAGCTCACGAAGCCTGGCAAATACTGCTTCCTGCTCTTAGCAGACACAATTAGCCATGTGTGCTGAATGAGCATGTCCCACGATCCTCTACCTATTCATCAAGAAACCTCCTCCTGCAGAAACCGGTTTGGCTCAGTGGATAGAGCATCGGTCTGCGGACTGAAAGGTCCCAGGTTTGATTCCGGTCAAGGGCATGTATCTTGGTTGTGGGCACATCCCCAATAGGGGGCGTGCTGGAGGCAGCTTATGGATGTCTCTTTCTCATTGCTAATTCTAACTCTCTATCCCACTCTGTAAAAAAAATCAATAAAATATATTTAAAAAATATTTTTTTATGCTTCTTCCTGAAAACTCATCCTGACATCCATGTCCTGACCAAGACACTGACTCAGAGGCAGTGACTATCTTTGTTCACCTTCTCCCCCCAAATCTCCATTCCCCAGGACAGGGTGGGCAGCGCAGATGCCCTCTGCACACGGAGGGTAAGTGAATGCCCGCTGAGAAATGGACACACTCTTCGAACCAAGGCTGACCCAGGCTACTTCTTTAAAAGGTTTTCGAAAGCAGCCAAATGCCTTGAGCTCCTACTTCTCCACCTTCAGACCCCAGAAAGGGAAAATGCACTACCGCAGACACATCAAGCCACATGGCCAAGGTCACACACACACACAAAAAAAAACTACAGGGGAAACTCTGCGAGAGGAAGCACCAGGCATTACTCACATCAGCACCAAGCAGATGTCCTGAAATCAGAGCAGCATCCGCCTCTAAATGGCAGCTGTGACGTCTGTGTTTTGCTTCTTCCCTAAAATCTTAAAGAGCAGCCCCTTTCCTTGTGCTAGTAGGTTCCAAAGCCAGAGGCACACAGGCTGCCTTGCAGACTCTACTTTTCTTTTTTCTTCTAAATATATTTTATTGATTTTTTCACAGAGAGGAAGGGAGGGGGATAGAAAGTTAGAAACATCGATGAGAGAGAGACATCGATCAGCCGCCTCCTGCACGCCCCACACTGGAGATGTGCCCGCAAGCAAAGTACATGCTCCCGACCGGAATCGAACCTGGGACCTTTCAGTCCGCAGGCCGATGCTCTAGCCACTGAACCAAACCGGTCTCGGCAGACTCTACTTTTTGATAACACAGGACGCATGAGGTTAAAGCCGTGGCAATAATTTAGAGCTCAGAAAATGTGTGTGAGTCGACATTTAAATAACTTCATTATCATTCCTTGCAGATTTTTTTAACCTGTCAGCCCAGCTAATAATCTATGCCCATGTTGTAACAAACCCCTGTACGTTTTGAATACAGTCGCCAGATTCCAATAGTCTGCCCACTGTCAAGCAAAGATCTCCAAATGCATTTTTCATAATACCTCGAGAATATAATACTCAAACGATGGACGCTGGCGGGGAACTGAAGGTGATTATCTCCTGCTTTCGAAGGATTCTGAACTGAAACTCACTCGCCTGGCAGCCTAACCGTAGAAGCTAAATGTGCTGACGAGACATTATGGTGCAGCCAAGTTAAATAAGCTTCCCTCTGCTTCTTGGATTCCCTGAACTTTTCAGGCTAAACTTGCAGAATTAGAGGGAGGGAGGTTAAACCGTGGGGTCTGGGGGCAGGCAGGGTCAGTGGGATGCAAAGGAATGTCCACGCTTCCATAGATCACAGAATTTGGAATTTTATTTTTCTTTCTTTTTATAAAAAAATATATATATTTTATTGATTTTTTTACAGAGAGGAAGGGAGAGGAATAGAGAATTAGAAACATTGATGAGAGAGAGACATTGATCAGCTGCCCCCTGTATGTCCCCTATTGGGGATGTGCCCGCAACCAAGGTACATGCCCTTGACCGGAATTGAACTTGGGACCCTTGAGTGCGCAGGCCTAAGCTCTATCCACTGAGCCAAACCGGTCAAGGCGGAATTTTATTTTTCAATGTAAGACATGGGTGGGTTCCTATATGTTTACAAGTTGTGAAAGTTCTCTCTCATCCTCCTGGGCTTTCTGGGTTATTGTCCTGCTTTGGTGTTAATATTTCCAGTCACACAGGGCAGATAAGAAACTCAGTGTTATTTGCTTGTGACTGGATGCATATTGCTCCACAGAAAAGGAAGCAAGGTGGGATACAGCACACTGCCACATCCATGCCATATATTTCCGCTGTAGATAAAACTGGAGATCTAAAATAATGGTAACAATAAAGATACGGGTTATCTTTACCTCTGAAACACCTTGCAGTTCATTGTTGAGTATAAAAGTAATCCAGCTGGTTGGCACCGATAACTGGATTTCTGACTATTTTGCTCAAGAAAAGGAAGGCAAAGCCCTAGCTGGTTTGGCTCAGTGGATAGAGTGTCAGCTTGTGGACTGAAGGGTCTTGGGTTCTATTCCAGTCAAGGGCACATGCCCAGGTTGTGGGCTCAATATGCAGCAGGGGGCATGCAGGAGGTAGCTGATCAATGATTCCCTCTTCATTGATGTTTCTCTCTCTCTCTCTCTCTCTAAATAAAAATATTTTTTTTTTCTAAAAAAAGAAAGAAAGGGAAGGCAAATTAGAGATCTTCTGTCAGCTTTTTCAGGAACAGTTATAGGAAGAGAATTCTCCTTAACTAAACGTACACATGGGCACATATTCACACACATACAGGACTGTCTGCCTCCAGTGTTTCTCATTGGAACCTCCCATTTCAGTTCAAGTTGCAGGTCCCTACCACCTCGGCAGTGTCTGGGACTTACCTGTGTACAGTAGCACCAGGAAAACTCCTGCTTGTTCTCCCTCACAGATGCAGCCTCTTTCATGCTTCCATGTCTTTGCAGTGCACTACCCCCTGCTAAGCAGACACACGCTGGTGCCGGGGGCCAGGGCACATATCCCTTCTCATCTTTAGCGATTCTGCTCCACAGCCACCGTCTCGGGATGCCTGACAATGCCATCGCCAGTAGTCTTTCTTCTTTCTTCTTTCTTCTAACCCAGACCCCTCTATATTGACACAGTGGATGTTCAGAGTTTCCTGTGCTAATAGACTGTGCTCTCCAAAGGCAGGATAAGCTCGCATTTATCCTTTCACCCCTCTTTCTTCACATCAAAATCCAGTTGTCTACTTCAAGGCTGGACGTATGTATCCCTTCCTCTCAGCTCCACTGAGCTTCCTCACAGCGCTCTGCTAAGTGGAATGACTCCTTTATAGCCCATGTAACACACCTGAACCTCTCCCCCACAGGCTCCTTGTACTCTGTCAGGTATTACCCTCACACAGGTCTGATGTTCCCTCCCTGCTGACCATCTATCTACTAGAGAGCAAGAATCCCTTCTCTCCATCATTGTAGCTTTTGCTATCATCCAAAAGGTGCTCGAACAATGTTACTGCTTGAACACGCTGCTCTGAAATGTTCTCCTCTATTAGCAGAAGGTATAATTTGAGAAATTCCACATTTGGTCTTTGCCTTTCTTTTTAGATGAGGAAACAAAAAAATAAAATAAAATAATAAAATAAAAAGAAAGAAAAATCAGGGTTCCCCACTGAGTTTTTGTGTCAGATGGTTAATCATAACACAAATAGAAGAGAAATCAGGTTCTTACTTTGGAAGAATTCATATTGTTTTTGTAAAATGTACTATGCATTAATTTATTAAAATATCCTATCTTAAAAAAAATATCCTATCTAATAAAAGAGTAATATGCAAATTGACCATACCTCTGCTATACTCACAAGCCATACCCACCAGCCAATTAGAGCAAGTATGCAAATTAACTCAACCAAGATGGCTATGGCCACAGAGAGAGCAGGAGGGAGGCTTGGGTTGCCCCTGACAATGGAGGAAGCCAAGCTTTGTGCACACCCTGGCTGGCCCAGGCCTCTGCTTAAGGCAACAAAGTTTAATGGCTGCCACCACAGAGCAAGCAGAACACTTTGCTCCGCTCCAGGCTACAAAGTTTCAATTTAGTAGATAAATAAATCCTAGATATGAGGGCCTTTGCTTGGGTCACCTGAGGTGTGCCAGGCCTGCAAACTACCACAGGCCCCTCACCCAGGACACCCCATACCTCAAGGGCACACCCACCCTGATACAGGACATCCTTTGGGGCAAACCAGATGGCTCCACCTATGCAGTAGGCCGAAATTCTATCTAATAATCCTATCTAATAAAAGAGTAATATGCAGATGGACCATCACTCCAATACACAAGATCTTGCCCCCATGTGGACACAAGATGGCCACCATTAGATGGCCAGCAGAGGAGGGCAGTTAGCAGGGATCAGGCCTGCAAGGGAGGACAGTTGTGGGCAATCAGGCCAGCAGGAGAGGGCAGTTAGGAGTGACTGGGCCGGCAGAGGAGGGAAGTTGGGGGTGAGTGGGCCTGCAGGGAAGGACAGGTGGGGGAGACCCAGAGCTGCAGGGGAGGGCAGTTAGAGGCAAACAGGATGGCAGGAGAGCAGTTAGGCATCTATAAGACTGGCAGGGGAGTGGTTAGGAGATGATCAGGCTGGCAGGCAAAAGCACTTAGGGGCAATGAGGAAAGCAGGCAAGTGAGCAGTTGGAAGTCAGCAGTTCTGGACTGTGAAAGGACCTAAACAGGCAGTCAGACATCCCTCAAGAAGTCCCAGATTAGACATGAAGCAGGCTGGGCTGAAGGACTCCCCTTTCCCCCACCCCCAGTGCACGAATTCTGTGCACCTTGCCTCTAGTTACATATAAACATAGCAATAGAACACATAATATGTATTTATCATTTACATGGGTGAAGGTACATTTAGAAAAGGTGGGCATGTCTGTTCAACTATTTAAAGAATTCTTTCTAATCCCCAGACATTGCTGGCCCAACACTTCCATTTTCACACTGAGGTCACCTACGAATAGACTACATTACCCTACACTCATCACTGTGTCAAACGGTTTATAAATAATAACAGTGAACATCTGCCAAATGCTCAAAACATACCTTACTCTGGGCTAACAAGAGCTTTACAAGGATTGTCTCATTCAATTATCATAATAACCTATAAGTTCGGATATGATCCACATATCACAGATGTAGAGATGGAGAATTAAAGATGATGACCAACTCATCCAATGCCACACAACCATCATACTAGGCCCTGGATTCAGACCCAGGCAGCTGGCTTTTGAAGCCAGCATGCTTAATGCAGAGACAAGACAGCTCAGCCTCTTATGTACTGTGTTCTTTGTAGAAAGATAGAATCATTTATCTGAAAAGAAATGGACATTTCCAATGGAGCTCCCAGAACTTAGATCACCTGCCTCCCAACAAGGAACCACCACTGTTCATAGCATCTCCCAGTTATCATCCTGAAGTCCATTTTCTTTTTGAAAGAGAATCATTAGCCAAACATATTATAAGCCAATATGAGGAACTATTTCTTCAAAATCGGGTACAGTGTGTAGTCTCTACGAAGCTCATTCATTCAAGAATTCTGCCGAAACCGATTTGGCTCAGTGGATAGAGCATCAGCCCGCAGACTGAAAGGTCCCACGTTCAATTCTGGTCAAGGGCATGTATCCCGGTTGTGGGCACATCCCCAGTGGGGGGCGTGCAGGAGGCGGCTGACCAATATCTCTCTCTCATCGATGTTTCTAGCTCTCTATCCCTCTCCCTTCCTCTCTGTAAAAATTCAATAAAATATATTTAAAAAAAATAGAATTCTGTACTTTGTTTCTTCCAAGTTCCAGACCCCCATAAAGGCATAAGTATACATCTTCCTTTAGGATCCTTGTCGGAAAATGAATTGGAGCTGGGACTGCTCACTGTCTTGTGCTGTTTCTCCTCTCACATGGCATTTTGGGAGGCTAAAGGAGCACTAAGAATGCCTAAAGGAGCACTGAGAATGCCTAAAGGAGCACTGAGAATGCCTTGCTGGGGAATCAGCAAAAACAAGTAAAACATTTATCAGATGAAGCCAATGTTACTTGGTCCTCGTAGGCCTTTGATCAGAACATACAAATGAGAAGTATACAAAATGTATTCCCGGAAGCATAATCAACTAAATATTTAGTGGTGCCCATGGGCTTTCCTTGATTCCCTGATATTAAAATGATCCAATTATCCTAAAATGTAAAAGTTGTTTTCTGAGTGTCATGTCACCTTGCTACACTTTATCCCAGAGATGGTGGGAGCCTGAGTTTCACATGATGGTGTGTAAGTGAGCACTTGCTGCCTTCACTTTACTAAGTTAACGGATGTGGGAAATGAGAACATTCCTTCCTCATATGTAATGGGAGAGGACTGGACCAGCTGATTCCCAGCCTGGACTGGAACATTTAATAATCCTCAGAGCAGGAAAATTCAGCATTGACAGGCCTACAACAGACCTCTGAGATGTTGGGCTTAGAGATGAATCTCATCATATCATTGCAGGAGACATGGAGGGATTGGAGTATGAGAATGGAGGTACATATGAAGCATCCATCTTATATAAAAACTGCTGTTTGAAATGTTAACCTTGCTACTGGCTCCTGTAAATGTTTGCTTGCTTAAATAATAAGGAAAATGAGACTATTCTCACTTCAGAGAGGCCATTAAACCTTCCCTGGAAAAAAATTATCAGTTCTGGCACCAGGCCAGGCCTTTGGTTGAGGTCTCAAGGCCTCAGCACATAGGGGTCCTTTAAGAACTTGCAAAGGGGCGGGAAACATCCCATATTTGGGAGAGAAAGAAGGTAAAACATATAAATAGGGAAAATTTCTGCATGTTGGGGCTCAGAATTTGAGAAACATTTTCCTCTGGACCTGTACGTAATAAATGTAATCCAAACTCTCCGAGCATTGTTTGATTATTCTGGTTCTCTGTAACACATACTCTCATCTGTTACATCCTTCCTGTTTCTATTTAGCTTTTTTAAGGGTGAAATGATTGAGCCTGGTTAGAAAAATACAGTGTGTTCATTATTGCCCATCATTATATTACCTGAAAATATCAGGTTTTTTTATTTAGTTATTTTTTAATCTCTTGGGGTGGCATTAGCTAATAGGATCCAATAGGTTTCATGTGTACATTTGTGTGATGCAAGACCCATAACTTGCAGCTTTAAAAAAAATTTAGTCCCTACCTATTACGTTGAAGAAAGCTAAAATTTCTAGAATGATAGACCTTCAATAAGGTCTAGGATGATTTCACCTCAGTTCGATTTAAAGAAAAAAAGCAGTGGGAGAGTTTAAGCCTTAGTTTAATTATATATTAAACAGATATGGATTTATCCTCATTGAAACACCTGTCCTCCACCACCCCCTCCCCTCCCACATCCTTGTTTCCCCTGTTAGTAACTCTTTAACACTTCACATGACCTCTGGGGATCAATAGAGCACAGCTTCCACAGAACAGAATAAGTGTAACCACGTGATTCTGCCGAAGAGGCTCAAACTCAGAGTCAGCAAGTCACCCATTAGTTGGTGCCCAAGGGCAAAAAGAACCCAGGCTTTCTGATTCCTGGGCAATGACATTTCTCAAAATTACAAGTCATCAAATATGGAAGGGACCTTCATCTTATCAAAGAAATTTAATAAATCCTAGCCACCTTGTCATCAATATTCTAAGAAAGGAATGCAATACTATATATGAAAAAGTTCCTTCTCCTCCAATACAAAACACACACACACAGACAACCCCCAAAACTAGAGTTTAGATGTGTTAGAAACAGTATAAAACCACACTTCAGGATTACATCAACCAAACTGAAAATTATGGTCACATTTTGGAATGGGTCGAGGACTAGGGATGTTTGTCAGGCAAAGAGGATATTAACAATTAAATAAATACATTTAATGCTTATAGAGAATGTATCCCAGCATCCCTCATGGAATAGATCAGTGGTTCTCAACCTTCCTAATGTCTCAACCCTTTAAGACAGCTCCTCATGTGGTGGTGACCCCCAACCATAAAATTATTTCCGTTGCTACTTCATAACTGTCATTTTGCTACTGTTAAGAACTGTAATGTAAATATCTGATATGCAGGATGTATTTTCATTGTTATAAATTGAACATAATTAAAGCATAGTGATTAATCACAAAAGCAATATGTAATTATATATTGTGAAATATTTATTTCTAATTACAAATAAATGAAATTTTGTCTTGAATCGTGGTGTAGCATGGGTTAACAGTCTTCATATGACAACAGTAAACTACATTGCTACATTTTGCTACACCGAGGAGCGGTGTGTTGGTTCCTAAGACCATGGGAAATAGGTGTTTTCCAATAGTCTTAGGCAACCCCTGTGAAAGGGTCATTTGACCCCCAAAGGGGTCGCGACCCACTGGTTGAGAACCGCTGGAATAGATGGATGCAGTCCTCAGTTAATCCTTATCCCCTCCAGTCTGCATGCAGTGATATCCAACCCACTCAAAGGTAACACTGGCTGTTTCAGAAAATCTGGGCGGCACAGCTGACCGGGGATGGAGTTCTAACTCACACTATTACTCCAGACCACTTGACATCTGTCTACAAGTTCCCAGGAGAACTGCCAGGTCCCAGTACCCTCAGCTTTTCCAATTTTATTTAAAAAGCGAAGTAATCCAGGAAACACTGGCAGTCCCATTCACGATTGTACCCTAGTCCCTTCTCTGAATTCTTAAGTGCTTCACGATGAGCACAGTATAAACTAAAACACTCCAGGTCCTTCCTGGCTTTCATCTTCCTGCGGCATCAGTGGTACCTGAGTAGTTGGTAATAGATGCTACAAAATGTTCTCCAAACATCCAAGACTGATTCCTCAAAGCCAGACATAACATGTCGTTCCCATTAAGCTAATTGTTAGAAACACAGCGTGGCAAAGTAGTGTGATGTTCATTCATTCCACATATTTATGCAGCACTTGCATAAATATGTGGAATGAATGTCCCAGGCTTTGTTCTGGGCACTGGCAATAAAACACAGACAGGAGAAAAATAATACAAAATTGCAGTTCTTTTTTAAAAAATATATTTTATTGATTTTTTTTTTACAGAGAGGAAGGGAGAGGGATAAAGAGTTAGAAACATCAATGAGAAAGAAACATCAATTCAGCTGCCTCCTGCACACTCCCCAGTGGGGATGTGCCTGCAACCAAGGTACATGACCTTGACCGGAATGGAACCTGGGACCCTGCAGGCCGACGCTCTATCCACTGAGCCAAACCGATTAGGGCAAAATTGCTGTTCTTGTGAAGCTCAAATGCTAGTGGGAAGAGGCAGATTGCAAACACATTAACATACACAGTTCTTCAGGTGCTGGTGAATACCACGAAGGAAAAGGAAAGAGTGAGGAGGACCTACAGTGAAGATGGCGTGTGCCATTTCATACAGCGTAATCAGAGAAGGCCTCGTGGCTATGGAATTTGACAGTAGATCTGAATGAGAGAAGTGGGAGGCGCATATGTCCAGAAAAAGTGCCACAGGCAGAGGGGACAGCAAGTACAAGGACACAACTTCAGGGTGCCTGACTCATGGCAAGGAGGTGAGTATGCGGGGAACGGAGGCTATAACCAAAGAGGAACTTGTTTATCGAAGTTGGTCATTCACCCACATAACAGCGCCTAAACCACATGGAGTTTGCCTGCCCTGTTAAGTCTTTGGAAGCTCCTGAGAAGAGGAGCATCTCACTGAGGTTTTGTAGAGCGAAGATTCTGAGTTTACCCCTGGGAGTTAGTTTCCCTATCTGTGAAATGGGGGTCACAATGGCAATGGTCTCATGGGATTGCTGGAAGGGTTATATGTGATGTTCCCTCAAAGTTCTTGGCAAATAGTAAATATTTGTCAGTGTATGCAGTTATTACTGAATTTGATGGTTAGTTCAAGAGAATTTTCTTCCAAGGAACAGAATTGGGGGATCTAAACTGAAGATCCAAAGGCTGACAGTTATCTGGGATTTGATAGATCACTGACTAGAACTACTTATAATAAATCCTAAAGGAAGAAAGAAACACAGAAAAAAAATATGCATGTCAAGTGGGATGCAGCAAGATTTCTTAAAACTGAGATTGCTTTCCTTGATATATATTCCTAGAGGAAGCTTAGCAAGACACGTGGGTAACAGTGAGCTCGGGTAATATGTACGCTGGGCTTCAAGGGTTGGAATAAAACTTATTTGAAAATCAGATCTCAGCCTCCCAACACATCAGAAAACCCTGCTTCATGGAGGTGAGTTGGTAGCGTATTGTTTGGGAGAACTCAACTTATTTCTAAATAGAACTTATTTCTGATACCATGACCCAGATTTGTTCTAAAATATGGTTGCCCTTTAACTTATTATTTCCCATCCCCCCCAAAGCACTCAAATTTATTTTCTACCTACTTCCTGCATTTTACAATCTTATTTTTCAA
Organism: Lasiurus borealis; assembly: GCA_004026805.1. Classification (NCBI taxonomy): domain Eukaryota; kingdom Metazoa; phylum Chordata; class Mammalia; order Chiroptera; family Vespertilionidae; genus Lasiurus; species Lasiurus borealis. The sequence goes on along the minus strand of PVJN01006529.1, from coordinate 38,250 downwards.
ACTCCATTTCTCTCATCCTCTCAGAAATAACACGTTCTTCAATTCACTTCCATTAAGCAGCACTTCCAATTTTCAATGGCTGGCTCCAGTTTCTAATTGCAACACTAACTCCTTCAACCCAAGGCCTCCACTCTTCTCTCCGTCCCAAACAGGTAGTGTTTAGATGCTTCTTTAGCATAATCTTTCCTTAAATATCCCTCTATTTACTTTCTTTTATATTTCATTTACAGTTTGCATTCACTATTATTTGGTACTGGTTTCAGGTGTATAGTACAGTGACTAGTGACTTTCTTTTTATAAGCAAAGTGATTAGGGGCTCACCTTTCAAGAGGCGTCAGCACCAGGGCTGGTCCCAGTAATGGGTTCTGAAGGTGCCAATGCAGGCTTCGCCAATGAAGGACCTGCTGAGTGACCTTGGGCAAGTGGCCCAACCTCTCTGAGCTGTTCTTTAATCAGGCTGATTGACCTTACAAGGTTGCTGTGAGGAATCACTAATCAATCTGATTGTGAAACATTTTGTCAATAGAGAGGGCTTTATAAATATTTACCAATACACCATCAGCTCACTGAGTCTGAGATCTGCATACTCACAGAGAACTCTGTCTGGACCCCAAAATCACAGTCAACATTATGCCTAAAACAGCTTTTATCTTATCACTTATAAATACCGTCATTCTGAGATAGGATAGGGTTTTTCTCCTAAGTGCAGGAATGAGTCAGATCAGTGAAAGTTTAGTCATCTACTACAGCCTGCATTTTAGCATGAAATAAAATCAACCCCACCCATAAGACTATTTGATATTTTCAGATGACAACAAAGGAGAGGATTGTTGTAAAAAGTGACAGTGTAGTTGTTACTTCATATTTTATTGATTTTTTACAGAGAGGAAGGGAGAGGGATAGAGTTAGAAACATTGATGAGAGAGAGACACCGATAAGCTGCCTCCTGCACGCCCCCTACTGGGGATGTGCCTGCAACCAAGGTACACGCCCTTGACCAGAATCAAACCTGGGACTTTTCAGTCCGCAGGCCAAAGCTCTATCCACTGAGCCAAACTGGTTTCACCAGTGGTTGCTACTTTGGATGGAACGGCCTCAGAAGGTATCTCTGAGGCAATGACATAGGCTGAGGCAGGGCTTGGTGTGCACCAGAAGCAGAGGGCAGTACAAGTACAAAGGCCTTAGGGTGTATTTGGGGAGCCACAGGAGAGCTGGGGCTGATGAACAGAGAGAAACAGGCAGGGGCCAGATCACACAGGCTTCCTCCCAAGTACAGGGTAAGAAGCTGGATTTTCTCATGTGTGAGAAGGAAAAGGCATGGGAGGGATTTGGTCAAAGGCATGTCAAAAACTGACAACCTTTTTAAAGGGAACTTAGGCTGCTGAGTGAGGAATATACTAGAGAGTGGCAGAAGTGGACAAAGCAGTGAGACTGGTGAAGTGATGAGTTTGGCATGGACTAGGGATGTGGGTCAGGAGTCATTCATTACTGGGCCAGGTTGGTGAGCGAGGAATACTTGGAGGTCACCATGATATCATTATGGCACCAAAGCATAGTAATCTAGAATTATTTCTATTAACAACATCATAATTTCTATTTACAACATTCCTTATTTTAATTTATAGTAATTTCTTCAATGTAGGCTCTTCTTTAGCATATTCTTTCCTTAAATATCCCTCTATTTATTTTCTTTTGCATTTCATTTACAGTTTACATTCACTAGTATTTGGTATTAGTGTCAGGTGTATAGTCCAGTGATGAGACAATATACTTTACAAAGTGATCTCCCCTGGCCCCATACATACTTATTACAATATTATTGACTATATCCCCTCTGCTGTACTTTACATCCCCAGGACTATTTTGCAACTACCAGTTTATACTTCTTAGCATAACCTTAATTCTACGCCTGATCTCCCCTGTTCTCTCAGGACAGGGCCATTCCTCAGACACTACGGTTACTGACACACTGTAAGGAGTGTGGCTACTTGGAGATTGAGGAGGTGGTTTTTATAATCAACATAAATAATTCAGCCGTGTATTAGCTGTGCTTTATTGTTATTGTTTACTTCAACTTGAACTACAGTTTGGGAGTTATGGACATGTTTTTTTTTAATTAACAGAAGCTCATCCATCACTTGGCATCCCTGGGATCGAGCAGGTTAGAAAACTTGCTATTCATAGCAACGATTGTGATTCAAAATGAGAATCAATATTTTGTTCCCCTGACACCGAACTTGGGGTCAAGTGCAGGATCTGCAGATGGATTTTTACAGGAAGGGATCTTAAAAGGCGTCCTGGGAGATTAATGCCAGTGCGAGGGCTCAAAGCAATGCCCTCTCTGTCTGCTGCCCAGAAGGAAGATGGTCAGTAGTGTGGGTTGTGTGTGGAGCCACAAAGCGGGGGAGGGGGGAGCAGAGAAAAGGCAGAAAGAATGCCCAGATGTTTCCACACCAAGATGCACGAGCCTAAATCTTTGAAAATGAAGTAGGATTTCCCCAAATCCTTGAATACCAACTGCATCAGTTTTTCCATCCTGGTGCCCAAAGATGTGGCATATGCATATCATGAAGACGTTTTTCTAGAACAAAGTCTGGCAGACAGAGACCAGCCCTGTACAGTCTTCTTGGTATAATGCCTAGCATACAGCCTTAAGTAATCAGGCATTTGCCAAATGTTCCTGATAATACTGCGGCTAATGAGACTCAATTGCTATTTTCATATCTCCAAAAGCATTTCGGTCCTTTTTGTTTAAACTATTTCTGAAAATCTTGAGGCAGACCTTTTCTTTTTGCCACAGCTGGGTTTTTATACAAATTATGAATAATAACCAATCGTCCTTAAAATCCAGGAAACAAATCTCAGGCTGCTTAATGGGCTTTAAAAGAAAATTTGAGCATCAATGTGTTTTTGAAAGGGGAGAACTTGGTTCCAAAAATGGGCACAGCCCTCAGCAAAACACACTGGCAGGGCTTAGTGACCAGTGAAACAAAATGAAGATCTGATGTACTCAGCAGGACAAAATTCCAGGACCTGTTGGCAGTATTCTTGAGAGTGACCTGGTGGTAATTTTCAGATTTGGGAAGAGTACAGTCCATCCAGGAACCCAATCTCATTGTGCAGATTCAACAAACACCTCCCCACTAAAGATGAGTCCACTGCAGTATGCAGAACCCCCACTCTGGTGCCGTGGTGCAGAGAAAAGCAGCCATGGCAGAGGCCAGGCCTGAAAAAAAGCAGAGGATTATGCTACAGCACCTGGCAAGGGTGCTTATAATACTAGATATTCTTCCCTACTTTATAGATGGTGAAAACAAGGCTCCTAGAATGGAGGGAACTTGTCCATGCTCACACAGCTGACAATAGGCAGAACCTGGTGTCAAAGGTCAGTCTGTCTGAGCCCAAAACCTGTATCTGAAACCTCTATCTTATACTGTCTCTCAAACATACTACCCCGGAATGAACCGGATCCTACAGTTATTTCCAACCCTCATTCCCTATTGATCCATGTCCCCCTGAAACAGATGATCAGCTCATGTGTGACCTAGGAAATTTGTTTTTTGGCAACTTATTAAACATTTCTGAGCAGGCCAAGAACAGACAGGGCTCTGTTTAAAGATCCAGATACAACCAACCAATATTTCCAAGCTGGAAAATTTCCCTAAAGTGTCTCACACTTCAGCCACATTGTAGTTAAAAAGTATTGACTAGCATAGCTTTGGGACTAAAGAACTAGAAAATGTGTCTTTATGCTTTAAAAAAATGAAAAAATCTAAAAACATAATTTGGAAAATATTTCTAAGTTGAAGAGTTCCTAAATCTTAGGTCATCCAACTATATCAAAGGGCCATCTCTCATGAGCAGCGGTTCGCAACCTGTGGGTCGCGACCCCATTGGGGTCACCTAAGACATCCTACATATCAGATATTTATATTTCGATTCATAACAGTAACAAAATCACAGTTATGAAGTTGCAACAAAAATAATTTTATTGTTGGGTGTCACTACAACATGAAGAACTGTTTTCAAGGGTCGTGGCATTAGGAAGGTTGAGAACCACTGCTCCAGAGGAAAGTCTCCCTGACATTTACAATGGGGTGGGGGTTGTAAAGAGGAAGAAAGCTTGTTATAATTTCAGACTCCTGGGTCTCTTCCTCAGAGCTTCTAATCCAACAGGTCCTAGAAGCGCTCGGGAATCTATAATGCCCCAGATTTAGATCATTCCATTTTGAGAAAAGGTTTAGAGTGTCTCAAACCCGATAGGATGAACAAGGAGTAGGCTAACAAATGAGTAAAAGAAAGAAAAGGGTCTGTTGCTATTTTTGTGTGTTAGAAAAAAGACAGAACAAAAATAGAATTCCGCTCCACACGAGTGTGCAGAATCAGGTGCTAACATAAGAACCAAACATTACTCCTCTTTCAATAGCACAGTGATTCTCTTTAAAGAAGACAAAAAAGAATGATGATTTTCCAAAAGAAAGGCTACAATGATCCAGTGTGAAGACCTTGACTTTGGAGATAGCTAGAGCTCCATTCTGGCCCTGTCCGGTTCATTCACAAGGTGACTACAAGTAATTTCTGCATCTTCTCTAAGGTTTAGTGTCTTTTTCTGCAAAATGAGAACAACAGTAGCTAACACTTAGAGCTGTGGTAAGAATTAAAATAACTACTATGATTTTGGCTTGTTTAATAAATATCTATTCTTCTGTGTGCTCCACGTTTGAAACAAAAGTTCCGAGGGTGACAAATATATTCTAAGTTGACTAATCCCGCCCCTGGTCTTTAACCTTTTCAGAGAGATGAGCTTGTATCCCATTATATTTTAAAGGCCAGAAAAGGGAATTCATTAACATCTCTTAGTCATTTGTTCCAGGAACATCATTTATATCAGGAATGCCTTCTTCAAATTCCACTTAATAAAATTCAGGCCTATTATCGATCTACAACATGTACTTACAGAGAAGAAAAAAAAATGAAAATGAGACATTAAGGTGGTTAAAGACCAATGGGCTTCACAGCAAGAGTCAAGAAGCTGAAAATGTGCTGCCATCCTAATTCACTAGCCTTGGAATGGACTTCTTACTATCGTCTCAATCGCCAGAAGATTGCAATAATTATGGTGCCAGTGATCCTTTAGGAGTCTTGTCTTTATTCAGGCAAGATGCATTTACCATGTTTTATTGTATGCCGCAGGCCCTGTAAACACCTTGGACACTGAATGAATATCAATTGATCCATTTCCCACTGGTACCTCTGAGAGCAAGCTCACCTGTAATTAAATCTGAGTTACTATCTCTTTCAGATGCCCAATGGAGACTAGTAAATACCTAAACTCCCTGCCTCTGGATTTACTGTGGCTGCTCTTGGGCTGTCTATGCATCATCCTCATCTTCACCAAGATACCTGCACAATGACGTGCAATTCACCTGGTTCTACCAACCTGATACTGGGTATTCGTACTGTTGGTAATATGATCTTGACCAGGCTTTGAGAAACGTTTCTATAAATGGCCAGATGTTAAATATTCACATATGTCATACAATTATTTAATGCTGCCACTGTATCAGGAAAGCAGTCAGAGACAATATGTAAACAGATGGGCATTGCTGTGTTCCAATAAAACTTTATTTATCAAAACAGGTAGTAGGAAGATTTTGACTATAGCTTGCTGACTCTGTTATAGATTCTAGATTCTTTAGACCAGAATTCCTAGTTGTTGGCCTTACTTTCTTATCCTGAGATTACTTAATTACAAGTGTGTGTGTGCATACACAATCTAGGGCAGGGCAGGGGGAGAGGGGAAAGAAGCAAAAGAAAAGCTGAGGTTCTTCAGATAGAGGACTTTCCTAAAGATTTTTAATAAGAATAGGGCAAAGGAGAAACCAAGATGGCAACAGAGGTAAACACCTAAACTGTTGCCTCACACAACAATTTCTAAACTACAACTAAAAGACAAAACCAACATCATTTAGAACCACAGAAAAGCTGCCTCAGTGGAAATTCTACAACTAGAATAAAGAGAAAAGCACACTGAGACTCAGAGGAGCTGCAGAAGGCAGAGATATTGAGACGCATGTGCAGAGAAGGCTGGCAAATGAGTACTCAGCTGGCTTTCTCAATTGGAGGGAGACAAAAGCTCCCTACTGCTCTGAACTCCGGTTCCAGGTGAGAAACTGGAGACCTAGACTCAATCGGGGAGAAACTGAACTGTCTGGCAGCAGGTGGAACTCAAGGGTGGCTTTCTCTCAGAGGTACTTGCAGTGATTACTGTGGGACACTGAGACACAGGGGCCTCTTAGGCAGGGCTGCTGGGAAGCCATTGCTGTCTGCTCTGCCCCATCCAAGCTGAGAACAGAGGCTTTGGCAAGTCTTTTCTCATAAGGGTGTCTCCAGCACAAAAGTTCTCCTAGGACAGACACAGCTGATCCTCACAGCCAAATGGCCTGGAGGTCAGTTCTTCTCAGGGATATCAACAACAATCAAGGCTTAACTACAACACGACTGGGCACACAGCCCATAAAGGGCTAAATCAAGAGTGTCCACCTCAGGTAACTGGGAAGGCAGAGCCACTGGGCCCTATAGGACACTTAGCACACAAAGCCACTCTATCAATTCAGGAAAGCAGTCAAAAGGTGGAGACAAAGAAACAGATAACAAATGAAAGAAATGGAGAAAAACAAACAACTGGATATAGAGTTCAAAACCACGGTTATAAGGTTTTTCAAGAATTTTCTAGAAAATAAATTTTCTAGGCCAATAAATTTAGTGAGATCCTTGAGAATATGAAAAAGGACCAACTAGAAATTAAGCATACACTAACTGAAATAAAATATATTATACAGAGATCTAATAGGAAACTAGAGGATCGCAAGAATCAAGTCAAACATTTGAAATATAAAGAAACAAAGAATACTCACTGGAAAAGAAAAAAGGAAAAAGAATCCCAAAATTTGAAGGTAGTGTAAGAAGCCTCTGGGACAACTTCAAGTGTACCAACATCCGAATTATGTGGGTGCCAGAAGAAAAGAGAGAAAAAGATACTGAAAACCTATTTGAAGAAATAATGCCTGAAAACTTCCCCCACCTCATGAAAGAAATAGACTTACAAGTCCAGGAAATGCAGAAAACCCTAAACAAAAGGAATCCAAAGAGCAGTACACCAAGACACATCATAATTAAAATGCCAAGGACAAAAGACAAAGAGAGAATATTAAAAGCAGCAAGAGAAAAACAGTCCGTTACCTACAGGGGAGCACCCATGGGATTGTCAGTTGATTTCTCAACAGAAACTATGCAGGCCAGATGGGAGTGGCAAGAAATATTCAAAGTGATGAATAGCAAAAACCTACAACCAAGATTACTCTACCCAGCAAAGCTATCATTCAGAATTGAAAGGCAAATAAAGAGCTTCGCAGATAAAAAAAAAAAAAAAAAGCTAAAGAAGTTCATCACCACCAAACCAGTATTATATGAAATGTTGAAAAGTATTCTTTAAGAAGAGGAAGAAGAAGATAATGATAAAGATAAAAATTAGGAACAACAAATACATATCTATCAACAAGTGGATCTAAAAATCAAGTGAATAAAAATCTGATGAACAGAACACACTGGTGAATATAATAGAATCAGTTGCACAGAAAGGGACTGGACTGGCAATTCTTGGGGGGAAAGAGATGTGGGGGGTGCGGGAAGAGACTGGACAAAAATCGTACACCTATGGATGAGGACTGTGGAGGTGCGGGTAAGGGCAGAAGGTGGGGTGGGAACCAGGTGGAAGGGACCTATGAGGCGAAAAAAGAGGAACAATTGTAATAATCTGAACAATAAACATTTATTTAAAAAAAATAAGAATAGGGCAAAAAACAACTATATTATCTAAAGATATAGCCTGGGCCTAGATTTGAAGCCCTTTGCTAAATTATCCCCAAAACAAATAAACAAAAAAGCCATCAAAACCTTCATAGACTCAAGTTCCATTTTGATTATACTGAACAACTATCAGCACTTACACATTAGAACTTATATCACTCGCTCCACCAAAGCCAGGTGATTGGTAGAAATAATTGCTGAAAGACCCAGAAGGGTTTGGCATAAGGCGTCATAGGCATGTGTGGGAGATATCCACTTACTTACTCTGCTGTCCTTGCCATTTGTAGAAAATCATTGAAATTTTAGAGCAAGCATATGTCTTTCAATTTCATTTGATTTTAGAAGAGCCACTTGCCACAACCAGAGAGATGTGTCTGATCTGCATAAGCATGTTATGAGCTCAAGAGTACCTCTGAATGAGGGGTGAAATTCATAAGTTTAGAATATATTATCAGAAATGTGAATAATACCTTCACATCTTCCTACTTTGAAAGTGTTTCATTTCTTTTTCATCTCATAGATTCTATGCCTTATTCAAAGATGGAATGGGAAACAAAGGAGCTAATGTGCAGTCATAAAAAAAATAATAATAATTAGCAAATCTGTTGACTGGAGGTCCAGGTTGTATCTCTGTTGCTCTCTCCTTATTTCTTTAACTTAACACTTTTCTGACTCACCAGGGTAAAGAAAAAAAGAAAATAATGCTGTTTCTGACCTTGAACAGGTAAGCTGACCTTTCACACAGTGTCTGTCTTGTTCAGTTTGTATATGTTGGCAATCTCTAATCAACAGAGAAAGTCATGCGCAAACTTGATAATACCCCCAGAGTTAGAGCCATGAATCAATCAATTATTATTTTTTCTGCTGAGAACATCAGTTACTTCTCAGGTCACATCTCTATAACATCGTTTCCTCCTTTTTAATTCTGTGAGCTAGGAAAGTTGTCAAAACGTATTCTTCTGTCCCTTGATCCTTGTCTTCCTCTCTCCATCCTTCTTTCTTTCTCTCATTCTAACTCACACTTATGGCATTCCACCAGGTGGTATGGGATGCGGGGCGTTTGGAATGCAGCAACAGGAAAAAACATAACATTCTGTGCCTTTGTGGATCCTGAAAAATGTAGCCACATCCTGCTGTGGAATGAACACTTTCTTTCCCTCAAATAGAGTTCTGAGATCCTGAGATAAGATTATCTACTTGGAGGATGAGGCACCTTAACCTTCACATCTTTTTTTTTTTTTTTCCTCTTTCCCTTTTAAATTTATGACACCATTTAGGGAGATTTCAATTCCCATTAATAATACGTGCAATTGATCTACATTTAAGAGAATTTAATCATGTCTTGGTGACAAATTTAGCTGAAAGCAGAGCTTCACTTAGGACTTCCAAGTAAATTTCTGTTGAAAAGGTCAATCTCTAACATTTGTCAGTTAAAGCCCATACCAGACAAATTAAATTTCTCTCCACTTGTCCGGAGCACAGAGACTGTCAATGCCAAATATTACCAGAGATTGTCAATTAGAAAACTCACCCAAAACATTTTTGAAGAAAAGACCTGAAGATATATTTATTCAAGAGTTAATTTTTTGTTGTTGTTCATACTGAAAAGCTAAAATGGTAATGGAAAAGCAAAACATGATCTTACTGGATAATTACAATCATGTCAATGCCACAGGCATCTGAACATCTATTGTTGAGGAAGGAACTGGGGGAGGCTGGAAGCCCTCACTGGAGCTAATGTATTTCTCAGGGAAACAAAAGCACCTGAACCATGGAAATTAACATGTAATCATCATCAAGGACAAAGCTTGAAAAAAATCATGGTGCCCATGTGGTGCTGAAGACGGAATGTGTTTTGGAGAGGTGAAAGTCCATGTTGTTTTGGATTTCTGGGAAAAGGTTCATGGTACAGAAAGGATATAAACAGTCAATATAGACAGTGCTATAGAGATTTGATTATAGGTGTTGTGTTGTGATTTTTCTGTTTCATCTCTGTTGTTTTTTTTCATTTTCTACATGAATTATTATACTAAAAAGATCATTTAAAATACTTGAATAGAGGGCTTGGACAAAAGAGAAAATAAAAGGATTATTCTACAATTTCCACAGGTCAGTCTCATATCAAATAAGACTGGATGCCTTGGTTTCTCTGCTGCTTGGTCCATAATTAATAAATCGCTCATCATTTACTCTGAAGAAAAGAACTCATGGCCAAATATCTCCAGATGATTTTCTCCTTTGGCATGAGCAGCAAAGGACTGAGATTTGGCAGATCTTACAAAAAAGAAAAAGAAAAAAAAAAGACTGCATTCATTATTCCATCAAATCAGGCTATCTCTGAGCACCATGGCATGGGGATTGGGGAGAGGAAGTAAAGAACACCTTCAGGGGCAGGAAAGCTGGGATGGGGTGCCCACGGCTTTATATACATACCTATCTGCTTTTTTAAAATATACTTTTATTGATTTTAGTGAGGAAGGGAGAGGGAGAAAGAAAGAGAAACATCAAAGATGAGAATCATTGATTGGCTGCTTCCTGCATGGCCTACATGGGGGATAGAGCCTGCATATGTCTTGACTGAGAATCAAACCATGACCTCCTGGTTTATGGGTCAATGCTCAACCATTAAGCCATGCACTACATGACTATTTTCTAATAACTAGGAAGACCTGGTGTGTTGTTGTTGTTGTTTTAATCCTTAATTTCAAATATTACACACATACACACATATACACACACACATCCTCATCTTGGGTTGAGTGACAACCCTAACTAAGCTGTCCCAAGATTACGGAGGAGGCAGTCTTTTCCAAGCACCTGTGATTACTATCGATCTGTTCAGCTCGTTGGAACTCAACATTATCAGGCTGACCATGAAAGAAGGATGGATGTTATTAAAGATCCTGAGGAGCTGCTCTGCAGGCATCATTTATTAGAAGTAAACGAAATATAGCGACTTTCAAGCATTCGGGAGGATTATGTAGCAGATTCACTGCCTTTCCAGAATCCTGAACCTCAACTGTCCAAGAGTTCAGACAGGATTAAGTGGTAAGCACCTACTCTCTCCAAGTGTGATATGGAAGCTCAATTTTATCAGACAATACAAATCACTCAGCAAAGCTAAGACTGGAGACTCAATAACCACCAGTTATTTATTAACGTATCATATATCTAGAACTATATCAGCCACTAAGCAGAGAACATTCAGAAAGAGAAGACTAGCAATACAGGAGAGGCCTATGATTTTGAAATATAGTGGTCTTTGTAGACCAAAGAGTCAAACTCTTCTGAAATATCAGTTCCACCGGATTCACCAACATTAATGAAGTACCAATGAACACATGTCAGTTACAGAAGAGAGTATTAATTCATTAATTAATATTAAGATCAATTAATAATTGCTCATGGTTATAATATTTCAACAAATCCAGTACAATTCAGTAAGTTGTTAAGCCTATCTAAAAATTGACATGGTAGCCGAGACCAGTTTGGCTCAGTGGATAGAGCATCAGCCTTCGGACTGAGGAGTCCCGGGTTCAATTCCAGTCAAGGGCATGTACCTGGGTTGCGGGCACATCCCCAGTGGGATGTGTGCAGGAGGCAGTTGATTGATGTCTCTCTCTCATCAATGTTTCTAACTACCCTTCTCCCTTCCTCTCTGTAAAAAAATCAATAAAATGTTTTAAAAAAAATTAGACACGGTAAAATAAAATTTAAAAATGTGTTAATTGAGAGGACATTGGGGGAAAAGAAGGACATATGTAATACTTTCAACAATAAAACTTTTTTAAATGTGTTAATTTTATACTATTTTGAGATAACATCACCATTTGATCTCAACAATAATTCATGCAATCTTACTTACAGTATTTTTTTAAAATATATTTTATTGATTTTTCACAGAGAGGAAGGGAGAGGGATAGAAAGTTAGAAACATTGATGAGAGAGACATCGATCAGCCGCCTCCTGCACACCCCCTACTGGGGATGCGCCAGCAACCAGTGTATGTACCCTTGATTGGAATCAAACCTGGGACCTTTCAGTCCGTAGGCCGACGCTCTATCCACTGAGCCAAACTGGTTTCGGCACTTATAGTATTTTTGATTAAAAAGAATAGAAATTAAGATTGCAAAATTGCACCTGACATTCAATAACCTTGGATTAAAGGGTTATTGGAAAATGAAAAATGTTATTACTGTGGCACAGAGTTTAAAACACTAAATTTAAATGTAAACTCCCAATAAAAAAGGAGATAGAACGTGCATGGCGCATAGTAGGCTTCTAAAAATAGTAACTGTCATATAATTAGCTTACAAAAAACCTTGACAAGTGACACAGAATCACCTTAAATAAGAAATCTAGTGTTGAGTACATCAGAGATTCCTTTTATAAGCTACAGTCTCTAGTGCTTAAATGACTGTAATTTTCATTACAAATGCATTGTTTCCTAAAGTGTAGGCAATTTACTGAATGTCCTGTACTTTTTGTTTCATTTCTTGCCCATACAGACACACTGTATTTGAAGATGAAGAATCTATGTAGAAAAAGTCACCAAACTGTGTGCTCACCAGGTTAGGTTTCTACTTTTTCCTCTGTCACTAACTTACAGGGTGATATGAAGCAAATCCCCAAACTTTTGGACCTTGGTTTTAGCAACTATAAATGGGGACAGATCTGGTTTCCCTCTGCCTTCCATGGTTTCATGGAAGATTCTACATGGTAAAGGGAATTTGAGAATGTTCTTTGAATTCTTAGAAAAAAACTCAAATATAAACCCTTTCCATTCTTCAGAAGCTAAAGCATTATATATTTTATAGACTAAATAAAAATAATAAAATATTAAAGGCCTAATAAAGAGATTAAAGGCCTAATAAAGAGATTAAAGTCTCCAGCTTTCTAACTTCATAGTCTCTTGAGTAAGTTCAGGGTGACCACGGCCTGCTCAAAATGATAAGGTATTTGAGGCTATCCTGTTCATTAAAGAAATTAGAGCCTTTTCTTTTATTCCTTCTTCTTCTTTTTTTTTTTTAATGCTAGAAAAAGTATTGAAAGTAAGTCAAAAGATGAAGCTGTGCGCAGTATATAGGGGAAGTCATCAAGACTGTAGAATCTCAGAGGGAAGGTGGAGTGGTAGGTAGGAAAAGATTAACCAAAGAATGTATATGCTTATTTGCATAACCTATGGACACAGACAAGAGTGTGGAGAAGGACTGGGAGGGGGCAGGAAACCTAGAAGGGGTCAATGGGGGAATAAGGGAGCATCTGTAATACTTTCAACAATAAAGATTAAAAAAAAAGACTGCCTTGTTTACCAAGGATGTGGTGTTAGGGTCTTTACAAGTACCCAGAAATGGTATATAACCAACAATTATTCCTTGAATGCAAGTTTTTTATTCTGCTTTTACTATTGAGAAATCAATGGTTACATGATATAAAATGAGGGTAGCACTATTTTGCTTTGTTGGCCTCAGAAGTTTCTATCCTATGTCCAATCCAAGTGTCACATCAGTGGCCCTATCAGATAAAAATAAACCTACTTGCCACTGGACTGAATATCCTATTTGCATACAAAAAAAAACACATCCAATCATACAATATATGAAACCATGTCATATTTCCTTAATTAGGTTATAAGTTCTTATGATTTTATAGAACAGTAGTTCTCAACATTTCTAATGCCACAACCCTTTAAAACAATTCCTCATGTTTTGGTGACCCCCAACTATAAAATTATTTTCGTTGCTACTTATAACTGTAATTTTTCTACTGTTAATGAATCATAATGTAAATATCTGTGTTTTTGATGGTCTTAGGCTCTACGGCTTGGGAACCGCTAGCAGAGTCATCTATAAAGTAGCAACAAAAGACCATTACAGTAGCAACAAAAGACCATGACAGTTGCAAAATTACAGTTATGAAATAGCAACAAAAATAATTTTATGGTTGGGGGTCATCACAGCATGAGGAACTGTATTAAAGGGTCACGGCATGAGAAAGATTGAGAACCATGGTTATAGAAGAACCCACGTCCTAGTCCTCACCACAGCACTGTGCCAGCCACTGGAGGGATGGAACGGAAGTCATGTTCAATAAATTAATTAACCACAGACGTGAAAGAATTTGGAAAATTTGAAAGCATTTCAAATTGCAAGGTTCTGTTTTTAGGGAGAGGCCTATGTGGCACAGAACCTGCTGGAGAAAAATTATTCACCAAACATGGAGGTCATTCCAATAAACCCTTTCTTTCAATGGGTGGTGGATTAAAAAGAACAGAATGCCTGTCTTGTGTTATGTTTTCAAAAAATAGATATAATTCTTCTATAGCTTCTGAGAATGATGGAGTCAAGATGTTACTTTCTGAGACAGCTGGCTGAGGCATCTTGGACTCATCCCTATTCTCTGGTTCTCCAGGCAGCCCAGACATTGGCCGAAAGCCAGACCTCTTGTCATGTGACTTTTACTAGTAGTAGCTCTCCTGGGCAGACAATCTGACCACTGCCCCTGCCAACTTTCCTGCGGGCAAAGCGCTAGAGAACCAAGATTCCAGGGCCTTGCCACGCCAAGAGCATTCCATGCCTAACAGCAGTGGCACCATCACCTGTAAGCTTGGTAAGAGTAGTTTCACATCACACACACACAGGTAATGGCATAGAGCCCCAGGTACGTGGTGCACACAGTAAAGCACAAGAAGCAGTGCCCTAGGCTAGTGTGACTCAGTAGGTCCTGTTCAATAAATTAATTAACCACAGATGGGAAAGAATCTGGATCATGTCACAGACCCGTTCCTACAGGGGACATAACACAGTTTTTGCTGTAAGTGGAAACCCACCTACCTAAGCACTTATGTCACTCGCATGGAGCAGGTAATTAAGGAAGTGACATAGGAAAAAAATTTAACAGAAAGATAACAATTCCTGACCTTTACTTGTGGTAAATAAATAATAAAAAAACATAAAGCACATGTTATATACCTTGAAATGATGGAACATTTTTTTAAATAAATAAAGGGGAGATGGTGATGTAACCAAAAAAACGATGTACATTGAATCCAACATAACCGGAGGACCATCTGTTTTAGGAAACCCTGTTATTGACATTATCTTTGCCCCAATGTTTCTCAAAGTGCATTCTATCATGGACCAGTGTCTGGGGTGAATCCTCAGAGGTGTTTGTAAAAATACAGATTGCTCAGCTCTATCAGATATCTACTGAGTTGACTGGTGTGAGAAGAAGCAATCTGAATTTTTAAGTCATTAGTCCAGGCGATTCTGATGCAGACAGCCTTATTCTGGGAAGGAGGCTGACTCTGAAGACCTGAGATCCATTTCTCTCCCACCCTTCCCCTTCTATCTTTCA
Source organism: Lasiurus borealis (assembly GCA_004026805.1). Classification (NCBI taxonomy): domain Eukaryota; kingdom Metazoa; phylum Chordata; class Mammalia; order Chiroptera; family Vespertilionidae; genus Lasiurus; species Lasiurus borealis. Next base: position 23,025 of record PVJN01006529.1, on the reverse strand, counting down.
GAACTCTGACATTTCCGGTTGACTTTCTAGTTCCCTCTATTTACACAGATTAAACCTTTTTCCTTATCTCTAAACCATCTGAGGACTGTTTTCCTTTCATAAAATGGCTACCCTCCTGACTAAGGAATGTGATAAACCTACTGCCAATTACCTAATTGATCTGACAATCTGATTAGACTCAGGAAGGGGAAGGTTTCCTCAGTGCAGCCTCTTAGGAAAGGAGGAACCCAAACAAAGGCCCGTGTAATTAAAATGTGAGCTCTGGTGAGGAGTATGTAAGGTCTGCCCTGAGGGGCATCAGTGTACACTGGGAACACTTTTCTCAAAGACATCAGAGGGGAGACAAAGGAACACAGACAGTCACACAATCAGAGCACTGCTAGGGGACAATGCTGACAGAAACAGGGCACTTGCTCCATTAAAACATTGAAATTAATAAAACACGCTCATGATTTTGGTGGAGAGAACTTAGTTACTGGCCCCATCTGCTGGGTCACTGTAAACAGCACCCCCCCCCCTCTTTCTATTCCCCCGTAGAAGCCACTTACTGGCACCATGTGTGAGTATAGAAATTATATTTTCTATACAACTATGCTGAAAGGACAATCTTGGGTACTTATTTATTTTTTTATTGATTTTTTACAGAGAGAAGGGAGGCAGATAGAGAGTTAGAAACATCAATGAGAGAGAGACATCGATCAGCTGCCTCCTGCATACTCCCTACTGAGGATGATGTACCCACAACCAAGGTACATGATTGACTGCAATTGAACCTAGGATCCTTGAGTCCACAGGCCCACGGTCTATCCACTGAGCCAAACCAATTAGGGCTTGAGTAGATACTTCAACAGGAATTGAATACATTGTCATATGGAGCAGAGTTCAGAGCACTGATGCCACCTTGTCATCATAGTAACCATGCTTGCTCCAGCAACAAAGTCAGCCGTTGGCATGTGCTCTGGTTTCAAGGATTATTCCTTTTACTATTCATTCATGGTCTGTTTTCTTCTCTGACTTCCTTTCAGTAGAGCACATCTTCTGAACTTGGGTAGCTCCCAAGCCTTCAAGAACCGAAAGGCGACATAGCAACTGTGTTATTTTACACAACCAACATATCTGGGTCCCAAGAGTGTACTGAGAAATAGAATATTATTAGCTAATTAAGATAAACTGTCACCCTGGAGTGTTTGATTAAGTGAATTAATCAAACTGATGATGGGTCTGGAGGGAGCAGGAAGCTGTTTTTACAGTGCACCTGGTAAAGTGTGCTATTAGACAGCAGCCCCTTAGAAATTTAAAGACAAAGTATTTTTAGATGAGAGAGAAATATGTTAGCATACAGTAGATCAAGGGAGCGGAATGAATGACAATACCTATGTAGACACCAAATACATGAATGTGTGGACAGATTTGACTTTAGAGTTCCCTTGACCCATATCAACAGACTAAAGTAATCGGAAGTGTCCATTCAGATCTGCTTTAAATTGAATGCAGTGATTTCCCCTTTGGCGATTATACAAGACTAGAGGCCCGATGCACAAAATTCATGCAAGAGGAGGCCTTCCTCGAGCTGGCTGCCAGCACTGGCTCCTCTCTGGCACCCAGGACCAGGGCTTCCCTTGCAGCCCTGGCTGCCTCCAGGAGGTCATCCAGAAGGACATCTGGTCTAATTAGCATATTATGCTTTTATTATTATAGATGACAAATTGAAACAGACCAAACAAGAACCGACATTACAGACTTTCATTTTAATTTATGACTCGATGAACCAATTCATTCCCCCATTCTTTTTAAAATACATCAAGGAGAATTGAAAGACCTCTAACTTAATTTGACAATCTACTCCCATGCATAACTCACTCTAAGGATTATATAGTTCTCTCATTTCCTTCTGGATAGGGAATAAACCATTCCTTCCACTAGAGCTTTCTCAATTTGGTGAGCTTCAACAGTGCTGTAATTCCATGCCTACCAGTCTATGCCAGACTAAATATACATGTGACCCTGAAGGCTATGCATGACACATAGCCTTCTCCATATCTATGAGCCAAGTCTCCAGGTATTGTATACCCCATATGAATTTGCTTCTAGGTTCATCGGCAGATGTAAAATTAAATGGAACAGACCAAGATTTTCCTAAGAGTCAACTTGACTGGGTTACCTATCAACAGGTGACCAGCACTTCTTGGTGACACTACAATTAAGCAACTTTGCAAATAGGATTGCAACTGCATTCTACTCCCCTGATTCAAAAATAAACTTTCAGTCTAAATCCCCTAGAATTTGACTTATTTTAAACAGATGTGGCTCTTTACCCATTTCAAGAAGTCCTAGATCAGTGGTTCTCAACCTTCTTAAGGCCGCGACCCTTGCATACAGTTCCTCATGTGGTGGTGACCCCCAACCATGAAATTTTGCTATTGTTATGCATCATGATGGAAATATCTGCATTTTCCGATAGTCTTAGGCGACCCCTGTGAAAGGGTCATTGGACACCCAAAGGGGTCTCTGACCCACAGGTTGAGAACCGCTGTCCTAGACAGTGCCCTCAATCAGAGTAGAGTGTCAGTTGGAAAAGCTCAGTGACTGTGTCATTCTTACACTCTATAGAACACATAACACGTTTCACTATACCATGCAAGTATTTACCAAAGGATTCTTGCAGTTCAAAGCCTTTAAACTTGAATCACAAATGTTGTAGGCACATATGTTGGGATCTAATCAAAGACCCAGAATTCATCCACTCATTTACTCACTCATCCATTCCAAGAATAGTCCACAATCTTTCAAGCTGTCTCCTTCAGACAAGATGTAAATATATAAATAAGTATCGTTCCTACTCATTTATAGTTCACAGTGTGTACTAAAATTTAAACCTCACATATTATTTACAGAATTCCATGTTTCAAATGGAAAAAAAGTATGGTCTTTTTTAGAGTTTGCAAAACCCCCTCAATAAATCATGGGGTGGAAGGGGGAAAGACCCATTTGAAAATGTTATCAACTCTGTCCCCTCCTCTCACCCAGGGATTGAGTTATTGTTTTTCTAGAGCCTTGGCTCAAAGGATAAAGTTTCTGTCATCAGATACCAAAGCTGGTACATTCATAAATATTTTAACAAGTGGAGAAAGTCAACAAAATAATTGAGAAATACTTCTTTTGATATAAAATATTTAGTTTATCTTAGAATTTATAATGACACATTCATCATAAACTTATTCTGCTGGGGTTCTTTTCCCAGCCTTACAAAGGGTTCAGCATTCTGGAAAAAGGGGCTTCCCTTAGATGATTAAAGAGTCTGGAGACAAAAGATAATTTTGAAAGGCATTGGGGATCAGAGGATCTTCAGTTGAAGAAGCTAATGACTACTCTTGTCTGGGACCCCATGCTATATATTTAACACAATTTGTCCTAAGGCAAGGTGGATACATACACTTCAAAGGGTAGGGTATCAAAGGGTAGAATACAGAAGCATTATCAGTATGGGGAATAGTCTATAGCTGTTCAGGGTTTGGCCAACAGGAGGCAATAAAATGCCCTGAGCTGTCCAGCAGTTAACAATTATCCTATTCATGTTTGGGGGAAGTGCCATTTAGTTTCTAACAGGTAAACTACATAGGTTGCTCACCCTTGTTGAGCAGCCAAGTCCCATCAACCTTTTGATGGAACTCTTGTAATTATTTCATGCTAGAATTGGTTCTCAGCATTATTCATCTATTTTTTCCTTCCCTATTTGTCTGAAAGCACCATAAGGTTAAGGGCTATGGGTATGTCTGATCATTAATGTATTATCTTCACTAGCACAATGCCTGGCAAATACTGTACTCATTAATTATTTAGGAAATGCATGAAATAAGTGAATGAATGAAATCAATGCAATATAATCTTACACACAAAAAGTTGTGAACAGATATAAACAGCCTTAAAATTTAAAAATTACCATATGTTTTGCGTAGTCTAGTTTAAAATAAGTAGAAAATTACTACAGATAATTTTATATGACCTGAAAAGGTAATCTCCTTTGTGTGGGGGGGGAACGGGGGTGAGGAAGGGTTAATTATTATTTCTAGAAGGTTCCCAGAAAAAAAAAAATGTGAGTAAAAAGAAATACAAAAAGAGTAGAGGAAGAATTCAGCTCAAATGCCAAAATAAACATTTTTATTCAATACTTCATGGTCTTCAAAAATAGATAATTACGTGCCCAGCTTTTCAGGCCAGCGGCATGAGGCTGAATACATCATCAGTTCTGCTATCAATCATGAGTTTGCAAATAAACAGGAAGTTTGTCTTAGAAAATGAAGCTTTTTGTTTTCATAGAAGTTCTTTATTAATAATAGAGATGGACTTGCAACTACTTACTACAGCTGTGGCTCTCTCCCTGACATATGGAGCTCCTTAAAGGAGGAAAACAAAATACAAGTCTGGGATCTCTTAGCAAATTCAATTCCTTTTATTTTCCGGAGGGGGCAGGGATGAAGCAGCAGGTGGCAAATTCATCTTTATCTAATAATGTTTGATCATATGACATATTTTCTTTCTAGTTACTAGTAATATAGCTCAATGAAAAGCAAATTGAGAAAACCTGTCAGAATGTGAGGAGTGTGTGTGTGTATCTGTGTGTGTGTGCGGTGTAGACAGGAAGGTGTTTATGGTGAGGGAAGAAATTGGTCTAGTCTGTTACATCCCCTACACAGGAAAACTTTTAAGTCACTAGTTCCAATCCAGGTGGAGAGCAGTTTAAGGCAAATATGTAGGCTGTAGAGACCATCTGTATTAAAGGAAACCTGGTGATCTCAGGCCAGGTCTTTAGAAGGATGAACTTTCAAAAATAACCCCAAGACTGATAGTAGCAATACCGGGGACCTCCAAAGTGGGATGACAAAAAGTGACTTGTTATTTTTCTTACATGATTGACATTACAAAGGATTCCAGACTCTGGAAGAAGAGCCATCAATTCAACCGTGGTCTGAAATATTAGTAGTGGACAATCCTGCTATAAAAACACAACAACAACAATTTTTGTAATTAGACTTTTCTACCGCCTCCATACTGCTTCCACAGTGAAAACTTGCCTGGATGCATGTCTGTATGCGTGTGACTCAAAATATATTCTTCCTTTCAAACATCCAATTCCTTATAGGGCATTCCCTCTCCACCACTGATGAGGGTCATGGGTGGAATGGTCAAAAACAAGCATTTTACTTATCATTTTGGAATTCTAAGGGTTGAGAATCTTCTCCCTTTACTTTTAGGGTCACAGAATGGTCCTATAACTAAAGCTTGGCCAACGGGGCCCACTAGCCCAGGATTTTGATCTTTAAGTTGAGAACATAAGCATGGAATAGAACATTGGGGGTTTGTACATTTGCTATCGGCATCCTGACCTGATGGTTACTGAAGTCTCTGTTTTCTAGTTATTGTTCAGGCGTGGTCACCACCCATTCCTAAGCTGGACTTCACCCCAACTGATTGTATAAGCAAGCACCAGTTCTCCTGCAAGGAAACTCTCCTTCAATTAAATTAGCTCCGCCTAGTCCCTGACGCTTGCAAACAGAAAACACTGCTTGACAATGTCTATTTGCACAGGTGCTTTCACAAAAACCACGCCGTGGCCAACATTTCAACAAGCGCCCAGAACATCATGGACACCTCATTCTCTTGGTTCTTTTATAAAAAGGTTTGTAAATGTCTCCGTGTTTCCACTTCCAGCCTTGTCATTTGCTCCTCATATTTCTTTAAATGCGTGCTGATCAGCTGCTACTCTCCCCAATGATGTCCCAAACACTATTAAAATAAACTCACCCACAGCGCGGAGCCCGCTAATGATCCTCCCACCTAATTAGATGTCTGACAGCCAACTTTTTCAGCAGGATTTCTGTCCTTCTGTTGGGCTTTCTAGGCAGGCGTTTTATAGGTAGATTAGGCGCTAGTTAACCACCCACATGCATAAGCTTTGTCCTTTGTTTATTCAATAAAGAACAACCATTCCCAAATCCGCATGGTACAAGGAGCCACAATCCCAGGATCCAACAAATGGCCACAAAAATGCAGGAATCAGAAGATGGATTTTTGCATGGAGTGCCAGCAGTTGGTTCTCAGGGTCCAGATCTAGGTTACACTGCTGAGGAGAGGTAGGTGGTATGGCTGAGAGCCAGCCTTGTGGGGGAGTAAAAGACAAGTAGGACTGTTAACCTGAGTACATCATCCTCTCTCTCTCTCTCTCTCTCTCTCTCTCTCTCTCTCTCTCTCTCTCTCTCTCTCTCTCTCTCTCTTTCCCAAAAATAAGTATCTCCTTACTTTTCCTTACTTTTTTCCCCAAGGAAATGGCTCCTGGTTTCTTTTATTTATCACTCTGATGGTTTCCTCTTCTATTCTAAACCATTGATTTCTGCCTTTACCTTTATGATTGCATTTTCCCATAAACCTGAAAAGACAAGTACTTATACTCTGTCCCCAGTTTCTGCTTAAGGGACCTACTGACTTTTCTTATGAGATTAGTGCTGGCTTTTCTTTCTTTCCCTTAATTTATGAATTAGTTATTTTTCTATTTATAGGTTTCTTAAGTATTTACCCAGCAGATTTTTACTCCTATGTCATTCATTTCTCAAAACAATCTTTCCCAGTGGAGAAGGACACAACCCGATGTTTTACTAGCAGGCGATGGTACTGTTGGGATGAGAAAGCAGCACAAAATCATGATTTCTTGTTTGTCTTTTGCTTTTCTCCCCAATAGTAGTTAAAAACCAACCCATTTGTTCTTTTTTGGTCTACAAATGAACCCAGGTGGCAGGCCCCACTAGTCCTAGGGACTTAACAATAGGGTTTGGAAAAAAAAAAGTGAAATATGCTCTATTGGGACTGAAAATTCAACTAGGCACTAACAGGGAAAGAAGGGAAGGGATGACAGATACCAACGAAAAATAAGTAAGCAACACCCTGCCCTATTACACCATCTAGCCCTCCTACCCCTAAATTGTCAATCTCTCTTTATAGCAGCCACACCACAAGTGGTATAACCATGCAGTCAGTTGCCTAATCTATAATCCTAAAAGTCATCCAAGCCTATTCCATCTCACTACTCTAACTCCCCAGCCCTCATGGTCTACCTCACCTCCTTTTGATCCTCTTTACTATTACTTAAATCCATTCCGCCACCATGGAGTGCTACCTTTTGCTAATATTTCTATAGTTGTTCCATAACTGGTATCCTTGCTTCTAGGATCACATTTCCACAAAGTATGTTCCTAACAGCATATTCAAAGGGCTCTCTCTGCAAAGTCTTTTGATGACTCCCAAGGTTTTTCAGGAGATCCTCCACAATGCCCACCTGAAGCCAGCATGGCTCTCTAGATATGATAATTACCACTTGACCAAGTAAACCCTCCCTGCTAGATATATGAAAATATTTTTCAGTACCAGGCTACCTCTTTTTATTTCACCAGTACATGCTTTTTGTTCATTATGTCGCATATATTTTTCTCATTGGGGTGTCATTTCCTTCTTTAAAAGGCATCACTTACTCATCCTACCTAATATGCAAATTAACCATCATTCCGTCACAAAGATGGTGGGGCCCACAGCCACAATATGGCGTCACCTAGTCCTCTCAGCTCCTCTGGAGTCCCCCAGGCCCGGGGCACTGCTGCTGAGAGCGGGCAGCTTGAGAGGTCTCGTGGAATGCTTGCTTCATCGCCTCAGTGTGGACAGACCTCTGGGCCTCGGAGAGCCTCTGACTCATGCACAGGGCTACCAGTACCTTAAAAGGTCCCTCCTATTGGAACACCCCCCCACCACCACCCAATTTGTGGCTTTCCATCCTGAGTTCTCATGGTTGTCTCTCTTATGAGTTTCCACTGCACTTTGTTTTTGAATCTGAAATGTGAAACTCTACTTTTATCACACTATTTGTTGATGTACTTCTCTGTTTGTAACAAGATGTGAGTTACTTGAGTTCCGAAACCATGTTTTAGTCAATATATCCCCAATGGATTTCACAGTGTCTCACAATAATTAATGTCTGTTGAATAGAATTAAAATCAGAAGTCATAATGCTTATTAAGGCATGACAGTCATAACCATGTTCAGATACGGTCTGTCCGGGGATTTGTAGTGTCTCTTGTTTTGGAATAGTGGCTAAGCTGTCAGTCCTTTCCCCGGGTCTGCTTGGCCTCACCACTCTAATGTACTTAAATCTACTCCCAACTGCCTGTGGCTTTTCTCTAGTTGCAGGGCCTCCTTTTCTCCTCCAGTACCTGCAGAGACAGGCAAGAGGTGCCAGAGAATTACCCCCTGCAGCAGTCCTCAACCAATGACAGATAAGAGTTGGGGTATAAATACAGTGGTACCTTGAGATACGAGTTTAATTCGTTCCGTAACCTTGAGGCGTGGGAAACTATGAGACGCTCGAGTCGCAGTAAACTGGTGGGTTGTGTGCAGCCGGCCCATCTGCACGATGACTCCTATCTCAAATGTTGCTCGTATTTCAAAGCAAAAATCGCTCGATGGCTCGTATCTCAAAAATCTCGTATGTTAGGGCACTCGTATCTCGAGGTACCACTGTAATCAAATTTTATCAACCTTAATACCGGCTAAGAAAAGAGTATAAGTTCTACACTCACAGACTTTCCCAGTGAGATTAAACTCTAATCATCCACAGTATGGACTAGCTGGAAAATGTGCCCTGTATTGGCAGGCTTTTCATGCTTGCCTCACTTCCCCACTCTCCAAATGTTGTTTCTAGGAATCCTCTCATGAATAAATAACTTGCTCTAGAATCCTATACTCAGAGTCTTTTTCTGGGGAACTCAACTAAGACAGTACACAATATTATTTTTTAAGTTTAAAAACAGTTATGTAACTCTATGAAGTAGGAACTAATATTACCTTAGTTGTACATATGAAGAAACTAAGGTACAGAAAGGTTAAACTTCCATTAAGTTGAGGCTATTGTAATTGAAGGACAATCAACCACAAGTAAGGCTGTATGGGGTTTTCTCCACCAGCTTTGATCTTCCACCGGTCCTTTTCCCATCTTTCATTAAAACGTTCACATGCCAGTTGTTAAAGGTGTCCTCCGGTCAAAAGGCTGCCCTCTGGACAAGGTATATAGCCTAGCACCTAACATAGGTGAGCTGGCAACTCAGTAAAAATGCAAGCGAAACTCCATCCCTAAGAAAACATTATGGCCAAACTAGAGATCACTCCAGAGTCTTGGAAACAGTAATATTGTTTGTAACCTATCTAATAAAAGAGTGATATGCAAATTGACCATACCTCTGCTACACCTACAAGCCATGCCCACCAGTCAATTAGGAGCAAATATGCAAATTAACCCAACCAAAATGGCTGCAACCATGGAGCGAGCAGGAGGCTTGGATTTCCCCAACAATGGAGGGAGCCAAGCTTTCTGCATACCCTGGTTCACTTTGGACTCCACTGGAGGCTACAAAATTTCAATTGCAGAAGATAATAAATCCCAGATAGCAGGGCTTCCACTTGGGTCACCGGGGGTGTGGCTGCCCTGCAAACTACCACAGGCCCCTCGCCCAGGCTGCCCTGTGTCCCAAGGGAACTGCCACCCTGATATCGGACACTATTCAGGGCAAACCAGCTGGCCCCCACCCATGCACCAGGCCTCCATCCTCCTATCTAATAAAAGAGTAATATGCAAATTGACCATAATTCCAACATACAAGATGACTGCTCCTATGTGATCAATGATGATTGCCACCATGTGGACATAAGATGACCTCCACAAGATGGCTAGCAGGGGAGGGCAGTTGGGAGGGACCAGGTCAATAAGGGAGGGCAGATGGGGGCGATCAAGCCTGCAGAGGAGGGGAGTTAGGGGTAACCAGGCCAGCAGAGAAGGAATTTGGGAGTGACTGAGCCTGTAGGAAAGGGAAGTTGAGGGGGGGACCCAGGCCTGCAGGAGATGGCAATTAGGAGTGACCAGACCTGCAGGGTAGGGCAGTTAGGGACAAACAGGCTGGCAGGGAAGCAGTTAGGCATCAATCAGTCTCACAAAGGAGTGGTTAGGAGGTGATCAGGCTGGCAGGAAGAAGCAGTTAGGGGCAATCAGGAAGGCAGGCAGATGAGCAGTTGGGAGCTAGCAGTCCTGGATTGTGAGAGGGATGTCTGACTGCCCAATTAGGCCCAATCTTACCGGATCAGGCCTAAAGGGGCAGTCAAACATCCCTCAAACGGTCTCAGATTGGAGAGGATGCAGGCCGGGCTGAGGGAAACCCCTCCCCCCATGCACGAATTTCATGCACTGGGCCTCTAGGTTTTATATAAGACACAAAGTTACTTTTTGTTAATGTTCATAAACCCAGAAAAGACAGGGAAAAATGCTTCAAGTGATTAATACTTATTATCCTATATAATAAAAGGCTAATATACAAATCAACTGAACCACCAGGGGGCAGACACTCAACACAGGAACTGCCCCCTGGTGGTCAGTGAGCTCTCACAGGGGAGTGCCACTCAGCCAGAAGCCGGGCTCATGGCTGGCTAGCGCAGCAATGGTGGCAGGAGCCTCTCCCACCTCTGCACCAGCGCTAAGCTGTCAGTCGGACATCCCCTGAGGACTCCCAGACTGTGAGAGGGTGCAGGCCGGGCTGAGGGACCTCCACCCCCAGTGAGCAAATTTTGTGCACTGGGCCTCTAGCAATTGATAATAGGATTATGGGTGACTTGTTTTCTTATTTACATTCCTGACAGTTCCAAACTTTGTGCAACACACACATAATTTTTACATTCAGGTGAAGTGATTTTAAAATATGTATTGACTATGCCTGGGAAGTGACTCTATGGGTGGTTATTCCTGCATAACGGGATACTGGGCATTGAATCAAGAATAAACACCAGCAGGAGAACTAAACAAAATAATGCATGTAGTGTTTCCTTTGCCTGATGCGTTCTCCAAATCTAGATGGTGCATGCCTCCTTTCCCATTCCATGTTAATGTTTTCAGTCATAACACCCTTTATTGGAGAGTCTTGTGGTGGTTAATGGGTATATGTTAATTTTAAGGGCTCAAAGACCTTCTGAAGGCATTTGTTTTTACATTTTCAATTAGGGTGGCAATTGACAAGCATAAAAAGCAGCAAAGCCAAGGCTATGCATCTGGTAATGAGCTACTTTCTGAATTGAGATAAATGAGGTTGACTGTGCGTGCCAGTTGCTTCTTGTCACCTCCAAGATTTCCAGCAGAATAACTTTTAAAAAAGAAAAACTGCCATCCAAGACGCTCCTGTTTTGTGCTGGCCCTGTGTTGATTTACCAAACCACTGTTTCTTCATTTTTCTCTAAAGTTTTGTAAATTAATGAACTTTGTTTATTTTGGAAGCTCAAACTGACTCAGCAGGGCTTTCTCAGAGACCAGAAAGAGTGAAGATTTCAAAAGGAAAGCAACAACTAAACCAAATGTATTTTTAATTACCTTTAAATTACATCAATAACAACATTCTCAGCGGGACAAAGAAATCAAATCCTACTTACTATGCGACATCTCATTAGCTTGGGAAAAGGTTTCCCTTCCTCGTTTGCTTGGTTTTGTTTTCAGGACCTGACTGCAGACATTTGCAAATTTCATTAATGATGTCCATGATTGAATGCATAGGACTAGATCATTGACTTAGTTTTTGGTTTGTGCCTATTTATTGCGGTCTCTCTGAGGCAAGTGATGGGCTTGCATCATTGCCATTTAATAACATAAAAATCATCTTTCTTCTCTCAGCCCTGGGGGAGGCAAAAAGAAATCAGGACTCTCAGTTCAAGGAAGTCTTCTTGCTTACAGATGAAGCAGAGAGAAGTTAGTTGACACTGCCCACGTTCACCTATTTGCTACTGGAATCATGGGTACCATCCAGCTCCTTTAAATTTCTCCCCAGCACATTTTCAATGTCATCACCAAGGAAATTGTCTATGTAGTAAAGATGGACCTCTGCATATTCCCACCAATCTCACAGGCAGACCTGGCATCTGCTAAATCACACAGATTTACATCAAGTTCCAAGTTTAAATGTGATCTCAACATTTATTAGAAAAAGAAAAAAAAAAACAAACTTTCTTTAGTGCTTTATGTGCATGGTATATGCTCAGGGATATATCAAATGATATAAGGAGATCCATATGTCAATGCCTCAGGCCCAAAAAGAAGAAAAGCACCAAGTGCCACAGAAAGAAATGCATCTGAAGATCAAAAAGACAAAAAAAAAAAAATCACACCTCTGGGCTAGATGAAGACAAGATCCCTGGATGCTTACACCATGCCTTCAAATAGACCACCAGCTGTTTCTGATAGAACTTCAGGGTTTTAATGGCGACCAGAGGCTCCCTCCTGTCTCTTGGACAAACCCGGGAAACCACAGAAAGATGTTCAGCAAGAGGTGATAAAGTAAGATTCCAGCTAAATTATGCCAAGTTTGGAAAAATCCTACCTAGTTATTCCACAGAAGATGCCAACGGATAGACTTCTGTTGGCCAACTTATCTTTAGACATCTGGTCTAGAAGAAGGGGGGAAGATGGGACCCATGACTCTGTGGTGAGCCACCTAATTTGCTAACTGCGAGAAGTAAATATAGCTTTAGCTGGTTTGGCTCAGTGGACAGAGCATTGACCTGGGAAGTGAAGGGTCCCAGGTTTGATTCCAGTCAAGGGCACATGCTTGGGTTGCGGGCTCCATCCCCAGTAGGGTGTGTGCAAGAGGCAGCTGATCAATGATTCCCTCTCATCATTGATGTTTCTCTTTCTCCTCTTTTCACTTCCTCTCTGAAATCAATAAAGATATATTTTAAAATTATATTTAAATTATATTATATTTAATAATAAATAAAAATATATTTTAAAATTATATTTAAATTAAATTATATTTTAAAACATATTTTAAAATAAAAGAAGTAAGCATAGATTATTAAGCAATTTTTAGATAAAAGTGGCATTATACTGAGAAATCAAAAACAATCTCCAAAAGGAAGTATAGAGTGAAAGGAGAAATAGAAACTATAATTACAGACTAATTAGAAAGTAATAAAAGTACAAACAGCATCAAAACAAGGAGTCAATTACAACTCCACCAAGTAGATAAAATAAGTATTTAAATTCGAATGTTTTAATAATTCAATAGTTAAAATGAAAGTAAAAAAGGCAAAAATTAAATTTAAGAAGCTACAAGTAATCACAATCCTTACAAAATCAGGAGAAAGAAATTAATACAAATAAAGACAAAAAAGGATGACTTAAGAGAGGAGAAAAAAAAGAAAAACATTAAAATTGCTTAATAAATCTAGATGCTGCTTCCTAGGGAAGCAAATTTAGTATATTAATAGTAAGCATTTACGTGAATCTGGTGAATATAATAAAGGAAAATAAATAAGTGAGAAGGAAAATATAAGCATGTCCTGTTTCAGCAATATATAAATTTCTCTATTTAACTTGATGTTAATATATTTGAAAAATCTAGATGAACTATATACATTTCTAAGAAAACAGGTATTATCCACATATAATAAAGAACTTGAAAAACTTAACAGAATTATGGAGAAAGATTATTAAAAATTAAACTATTAGTCCTTCTTCCCTACCTCTCCTTTTACCCCAAAAAGGCTCTAGTGTAAGGCTATTTTGGCAGTAATTTAAACACAAAACCATAGGTACATATATACATGTTTGTATGCATGTATTTTTGCATGTCACATAAATGAATTATAGTAAATGTTGGCCAACTCTCCAATGAACCACGGAAACACTGAAGTTTAACCTTAGGAAACTCTAGGATGCTTTAAAACAGTATCACAATTTATTGCCAGTCTTTTCTATAATCTATTGAGAACTCTGTACTATTTCTAATGTTATAAATAAGTCAGTTTCTATTCTCTTATAACCCCAATTTCATCTATCTCATACAAACACTCTTCTCTCCTTTGGGGAAGCATTTAAGTTCAACAATTATCCTATATACTAGTACAGTGGTACCTCGAGATACGAGTGCCCTAACATAGGGCACGAGGTTTTTGAGATACAAGCCATCGAGTGAGCGATTTTTGCTTTGAAATATGAGCAACATTTGAGATAGGAGTAATCGCGTGGATCAGCTGGCTGCACAGGACCCACCAGTTTACCGAGACTCGAGCGTCTCAGTTTCCCACGTCTCAAGGTTACGGAACTAATTAAACTCGTATCTCGAGGTACCACTGTATTGAAAAGCTAACATGCAAATTGTCTCCTTATCCAAGAATCTGAATGAAGTTTGAACTCAGAGTTCAACCAGGTGGGGCAGGGCCAGCCTGATAACCACCCTTCCCCCTCCCCATGACTGTCCCCTACCCTGATCTGAGATGGGGCTGGCTGGCCAACCCTCTGTATCCCCTCGGCCCAGCCAGCCAGGTCCAGCCCGATCAGCGATCAGGATGGGCCAGCTGGACCCCACCTGTGCACTAATTCCTGCACGGGGCCTCCAGTAAGTTATAATAACAGGCGAGTCTGGTCTAAATCCATATTGTTCTGCAAGCATCTCCAGTCATTAGAGTGTGGAAGATTCAGGAGGAACACTCTGGGGAAGGAGCTTGTGCCAAGTTACCAATTTGCCATAATATAAAAGAATCAGCCTCCGGACCAAAGGTCATATGCACCCAGAAATGCTGTTTCACCATTCCTCCTTTCCATGCCAGCAGATGGACACGGACTGGAAAAGAATGATGGTACCACTTCTGCCAAGTGTGTGCTTGAATGACTTTGCCAGTAGGAGTACATTCAGTGCAACTGTTCGAGAGAACAATTCACTACAGTTTGTGTGAACTTTTGCAATTCCTCATGAGGAAATTACTAGGTCAGAGGACTATATCCCAGCATTATATACAACAGTAACACATATGAAAGGACTTAATGTCCAATACTGGGGGCACTGAAAACATTAAAGAAATAGTGTCACATATTAAACCAGTAATGTACATTGCTATTTACTGACATGGAATTGTGATTAGTACACACTGATATTAGAAAAAAGAAAGTATACAGATCAAATATACCTATTTGTGTCTATACATACAGAAATAAAGATGCAACACACACACACACACACACACACACACACACACACGATCTTAGGGTGCTGGAATCATAGTGCACATCCATGTGCAGGTATTGCTTTGATGTGGTGGCTGGTTTGGAGGAAGAATGAGGTCTCCAGAGCTCAGCACAGTGGAGAGAAACCTATGTCATATGGCACAACAGGAAAATGACTTTCAAGTTGCCTAGCAATTTTCAGTCCTTCTTGGCACTTTTTTTCTCCCCTCCCCATGCCATTCCGTTTTAACGGAGCAAAACCACTTGCCTACATGCATTACTGCAACAACCCTGCTCTCCGCGGTCCCTGTGTCTGCACTTAGATGTATTCAGCCCCGCTTTGCATGTGCAGAAATTCTCTTCTACGGCTGAAGTGGAGGGCAGTGGTTGAAAACTAGGCTCCGAATATCAGGAGGCTGATTTTCTACTAGGGTCACTTTTGAGATAAGCTACGTCACAATTCTGTGCCTCTGTTTTTTCTACATAAAATGTGGCTAAGGTCAATACTGGCTTGTGTGGTTTCATAGATGAGACACAGGAAAGGTGTTCAGATACCTGGCACAGAGGAAACTCTAAGTGCTCCCCAGAGGCACAAGGTCACACACAAGTTCCATCCCATCTCCACTCCCCCCCCCCACCCCCATCCGCCACTGCAAGAAGTGTACAGTGTGTGGATTTATTATCACCACGGATAGTAATTGATCCAAGTGTCTCTGTGAAAGACAAATGGAGCTCTAGGGGGTTGTTTTGATACTGCCCAGATTTTCTCCACTCCACCTCGCCAATGATCATTATCTCCTGAGCATCTACGCACAGACTATAATGGCGATACCCCAGTTTGGGGTGCCACCCTCCCCAGGTTCCACCTGATCCCTGGACCACCCTGTGTGCTGTAATTCATGTCACTTGATCTAATATAATAACCATGACTTCATAGAGCTGATGTGCTGTTAATCATCACTTAACGTGCACAAAATAAGTGGTAAAACCTAACGTTGTAAATACATCCATTCATGTTTCAACTATGAAAGTTACCTGCATTTAAAGCGGAATCGTAAGACTTGAATTATTGTCCCAGAGTATTGGCTAATATACTCTTTTTTATTTTTTAATTACAGTTGACATTTGGTATGATGTTATATTAGTTTCAGGTGTACAGTACAGACAATGATATAATTTACAAAGTTATTTATAATTATATAATTTCAGATTAGACAGTTATATAATTTACGAAGTGTTTGTCTGATAATTCCAGTATCCACCTGGCACTATACATAGTTATTACAATATTATTGACTATATTCCTTATGCTGTACTTTACATCCCCATGACTACTTTGTTATGACCAATTTGAACGTCTTTTTTAAATTATATTTTTATTGATTTCAGAGAGGAAAGGAGAAGGAGAGAGAGCTAGAAACATCAATGGTGAAAGAGAATCATTGATCGGCTGCCTCCTGCACATCCCCCACTGGGGATGGAGCCTGAAACCCAGTCATGTGGCCTTGACCAGAATCGAACCTGGGACCCTTCAGTCTGCAGGCCAACGCTCTATCCACTGAGCCAAACCAGCTAGGGACAATTTGTATGTCTTAATCCCTTTACAATTTCACCAAGCCTCCCAAACTTGGCCCTCTCTCTCCCCCCTCCTCCACATCCTGTCTTTGGCCAATACATTCTTGAGATTTGCCTTGGATAAGTCATTTAAACTGTAGACCCCTTTACCTCATTTGGTCTAGTTCACGGGTGTCTTGTAAAAGTCCAGGCAGAAAATATGCATGAAAGTGCTTCATAAACTGTGAAGCACTGCACAAGTGGATGGTGTTAATTTTCGGTAGATGTCCAAGAACTATCTGCTGCCGCTGATATGTACAGCTTTAGCCTCAACAAAAGCTGCCTTTTCAAAGAGAAAAGAGCTTCCTTCATCCCTCCGCTCCCTGGTGGATGAGTCACTCAGGACTCCAGCAAGGTACGCACCCCCAGCCAGGGGCACACTGGGGTTCCCTACCGTAGCAGCACAAACTGTCAACATCTCCCCCAGAGCCCGGGAAAGTGAACAAAACCTGCAAATGCCCTTTTATGACTTCTCCTGACATTTTATTCCCCAGTCACCCAGCCTCAGTTCTATTTTCTCTGCAGATTATCTTTGTGCCCTCGGCATCAGGAAGACAGGATCCTGAACTCGGTATTGAGCGGTGAAGTCCCCAGGGACAGGAGACCTGACCCCACTCAGCACTGTCCGTACCTGTGGCCACAGCACAAGTCCTTTTCTGTCTCTGCCAATCCCAGGACTGCTGCGGCTGTTCACATCTCTCTAGGTTCTCAGCCCTGGGTGCACAGGACAGTCACGTGAGGAAATGTTGAAAAAGACTGACCTGGATTCCAGCCCAAAGCAATTTAATTAGGATCTCTTGGTGGGAGGGGGGGTCAGGCGGCAGTTTATATATTAAAAGCTTCTCGAATTCCATCCTTGTCTGGGAATCACTGCTCTAGGTTAACGGTGGCCAGATGGTAAGGCTGCACCTACTGAGCATGGAGACAAGCAGGAATACAATTTAATTAATAAGCTTCAGTTGGCTAACTCCCATAAGGCAGCAGAACCAAGTCAGAAATGAAACGAAAACAAGAAAAACATGGTAGCAACAACTCCTGACAGTCTGGCCTGCACCGCTTTTTCTCAGGAGGTGATCTTTTCATTTCTTGCCCAAGAAGATTTTATTAAATTGTAGATACCTCTTTTCACCCCTAAATCTATAGGAACCAATCTCGGGGGGCCAGAAAACCTGCAATTCACGGGCTCCCCGGAGCATCTAAACCCACAGAACTTTAGGGTCACTGTTCTGTATGCAAGTACAGTGGTACCTCGAGATATGAGTGCCCTAACATACGAGATTTTTGAGATACAAGCCGTCGAGCGAGCGATTTTTGCTTTGAAATATGAGCAACATTTGAGATACGAGTAATCACGCGGATAGGCCGGCTGCACAGGACCCACCAGTTTACCGGGACTCGAGCGTCTCATAGTTTCCCACGTCTCAAGGTTACGGATGGAATTAAACTCATATCTCGAGGTACCACTGTACATTCATTAGAGACTGTGCAATCCTGGTGACACTGGAATCATTTTAGTTGCGCGAGAAGGACTGAACTATTGGACTTTAGACTATAAGCACCCAGACTCTTCTGTAGGTGGCCAGATGTGGGACCTGCATTGCTAATTTTTTTAAAGCTTCCTAAAGAACTGCAATTGAGGACGAAGAGGGGGCCGAATACGATACCTAACAAGTTTGTAAGGCCTGCAAGATAGGCCTTATAAGCTCAGAGACTTCAAGTAACCAATTGGACGGTCTGAAATGAAAACATCCTAACTGAAGGTGAGCCATGGATGGCAGGCAGTCCTAGGTGGGTATCTTCCTTGAGGAAGGTCAACCTTTACCTTCACTAAGCCTGTCTATTGCCTTTTTGCATCTGCAATAATATACCTTAGGACTGTAAGAGTAATCCCTTTACTCCAGATCCCTCAGGCCACAATCACAGCACAGAGACCACAGAACCCTCACTGTACCTTCTTGCCCCATACCATCTCTACGTGCTGAAATGTCCACTGTTAGCTATTCCACACCCACAATGTAAAAGAGGTGTCTATTTTATTCATTTTTATCACCTTTAGAGATTTCCCCTCTTTCCTTTGTCCTGCTCCCTACTCTAGCACCAATGGACTTTATGTAATAATGCCTTTGCATCTTCCCTTTGATTCTGATGTATAAAATAAGTGGTAAACTGCCATTTCCTAGAGCATTTTCTCAATCTGTTGAGATTTTGCTTCCCGACAGTTATCATCGGTTTGGTTCAAATAAACGCATCAAAATTCTTAGAGGTTTGGACATTGCTTGTGTCAACACAATAGACAGAGGGATGGTGAGCCTCCATTACAACGGCAGTGCCACTGGGCCTTACAAAGAAAAAGAAATGGAGGGCCCACATTGCTACGGTAGCTTCTCTTTGGCCAGGCAGGATTCCTCAAAATCAACTTCTTTGAGACTGGACTTAGGATCTTCTCCCCCCACATGGCTCCTGCTCTAGAGTGTCCTCTCCTCTGTGTCATTCTCTTCAGACTGAGAAACAGAAGGTCTCCTTTCCCATAAACTTGCCTTTTGCACAGAAGGGAACACACACTTAGAAAGTGTTCAAAGCCCACATTCCAGTGGGCACTAGAAGGTTCCTTATTCAGTGCTGGAACCCAAGGCTCCTAGCATTAATAAACACATTAATGAACAGTGTGGATGGATTTAGAGCGGTGGTTCTCAACCTTCCTAATGCCACCTCCCTTTAATGCAGTTCCTCATGTTGTGGTGACCCCCAACCATAAAATTAGCAACGAAAATAATTTTATATTTGGGGGTCACAACATGAGGAACTGCATTAAAGGGAAGGTTGAGAACCACTGATTTAGAGGAAAAAGAAATGCTGCCTGAACTGAAATATACTGATTCTTCACTTAAAAGTCTTCTAAGTAAAGACCCAGGAAGGGACTTCATGGTTTTCGTGTAAAAGGTGATGGTGTTTACATCTCCAAAGCCCAGGTCTACAGCCAATGGGGATTCAGAGAATGACCACAAGATGAAATGCAACTTAATTCAGTCTCTTAAGGAGAGAGAGCTCACCCTCCTGGGCGCCCTGGGTGCTGAGCAGCTACTATGGCCTGAACAAATGGAAACCCAAGCCAATCTCCACTTGAACTGCCCGGTTTGCTTTTCAGTGGGGCTTTGAGGCCTACAGATAGATGGCGAGCTGGTACCGGTCTGAGTTCATGGCTTCACACAGAAAAGTAAGTTTTTCTGTAAGTCTTAAAGGCAGGACAGGATGAAGCCCCAGACCAGGTCATCTATTTCCACTCTGCGGGGGGCAACTGACACTGAGCACTTGGGGGACAGAACCATAAGAAGTGCCCTGTGTCCAGACCACATTCTCTTAGGTGACAAAGGGAAAAACTAATAGTCACCTGCTGCCAAAACCGGTTTGGCTCAGTGGATAGAGCATCAGCCTGTGAACTGAGGGGTCCTGGGTTTGATTCTGGTCAAAGGCATGTATCCTGGTTGCAGGCACATCCCCAGTGTGGGGGTGTGCAGGAGGCGGCTGATGGATGTCTCTCTCTCATTGATGTTTCTAACTCTCTATCCTTCTCCCTTCCTCTCTGTAAAAAAAAAAAAAAATCAATAAAATATATTTTTTAAAAAAGAGTCACCTACCTACCACTCATGGAGAAAAGGCAATCAGATCTCATCCCTGCTTTGCTCTTAAGTTCCCTCAAACCAAGACAATCAGCATGTGCACCCAGTCAGAGGAAAGTCCACAGTGAATTCCCATTTTCCCCCGATTCCGTGATTGGCTTCAAAACACTGTCCTCAGTTATCTCAATAAACACTCAGAAAGCAACTCAGAGCCTATTAAAACACCTTTGATCGAGCTTGCTCCCTCAAGCAAACCATAAACTCCCAGAATTTACAAGTTTTGCTGGGGGGAAGGAGGAAGATGCTGGGTTTTAAAATCAAAGTTATTAACTTGCTATTAATACTTCTTCCCCCGTTCTCCCGTTGGAATACTGAGAAACTAAAAATTCCAGAAACTGTAACAACCTGCTGTATTTTATTCATTTTATTCATAGGATTAGATGAACTCTCCTGGACTTTTATGGGGTGACTTGTAAGTGTGTGCTAACAAAAAGCCACAGGACATTTTCCCATAAGGGCCTCGGGCTGGGTGATCAACATTGATAATCACAATGCAGAGCAGTGAGGTAACACTGTATGTCACTCTCTTCACAATCAGAATTCTGGGGGACAGACCGAGCAGGTCAGTGAGATAAATGGGGACCAATGGCAGCCACACCACCATTAATAAGTAGAGGAAACTTGAATAAGACCCGTATCCTCTCCAGACCTCAATTTCATCAATTGTAAGAGGCATGGGTTGATCTACACAACTTTGAGGACCTCTTTCTAAAATATAGTCATATCACCCTATTAGCTCATAGCCAGCCGAGCATTAATCAGTTACTTCCAGGCTTATATGACTGGTAATGAGACCCAATTCTCTTCTCTGCAAGTAACGTGGGACGGAAGTGTGTCCCTCTTGTGCTTGACCCAATGTCTGCCCCTTCACTTTCCTTCTCCCCTCAACACAAGATCATCTTCGATCTTGGCTTTAAACTCTCTTTGGCTCTTCGCTTAGTTCCAGATTAGTGGTGCTGTGTGCAGGCATGGGGTTCACCATTTCCAAGCCTGTGGGTGAGGGAAGATGGATCTAGGAAGAGATGGGACTAGGACGAGGGCAAGGAGCCCGTCTCCGCGGAGAAAAGTGTCAGCTTTTCATTAAGCAGGAGCCGGCGGCTGCTTATCTGCGGCCCAGCCCTGCATTGGGAAACTCCTCCTGGATATCTCACACACAGCCCAGAATCATCCTTTCTGAGGCTGAATTTGTAATCTTCTCCCAAATGGGTCTCCTGCCAGTTTCCCCTCTCCGAGAATGGCTCTGTTATCTGTTCTCCAGCCTTCACCCTTTGACACCCCCATCTCCTTTATCTGGTTGATCCCCAAGTCTTATCTTTCACCCCTTGAGCATTTCTTAAAAGGAACAAACCAATGTATTTCAGCCCAATTGGACCTTAACATATGCAGTCTTTCTCTCTGATGTTCTGCAGGATTTTCCTACATGATTTGGCAGCATTTCATCTTGGACCTTTAGAAATGCATGTTTGTCCATTTCTCTCCCTCCTCACGGGATTCCACTCCATCCGCCCTCCCTTTCCTCCTACTCTCCCCACCGTTTCACACCCTTCCCCATCACAGTCTCTCAGGAGTCCCCAGTTCTCTCTTCTTGTCATGACTCTTCCCTCAACTTCGACATACCTATTTTTCATTCCTTTCCCAAAAAAGTCCTTCCTGTCCCTCTTTTCTAGCTTGAATCCTCTAATCATACATTTTAAAATATATTTTTATTGATTTCAGAGAGGAAGGGAGAGGGAGAGAGAAATACAGACATCAATGATGAGAGAGAATCATTGATCAGTTGCCTCCTGCACATCCCACAAGGGGGGCATGTGACCTGACTGGGAATTGAACCGCTATCTCCTGGTTCATAGGGCAATGCTCAACCACTGAGCCACACCCGGCCATGCTCTAATCATACATTTTTATAAATACAAATATCAAGAAAGAGAACAAATATTTTAAAATACCCGGCAGCTCCTAGGAGTGGCGCTCCCTTGAAGTGTCAGAAACAGAAGCCAAATTGGCTGGGAGCCGGTGCCAACTTCTTCCTCAGCAATTGTTTCCTCCCTCGCTGCAGCTCGCTTGTACATCTTTGGACACTAGATGAATTCCTATCTTATGTGCTAGTCCCTGAACTCGCCAATTAAGTTCTCATCGCTGTGACTTTGTTTTTTAATTCTTTCCTGTCCTCTCCATCCCCCTGTGGCGGGGAGAATCTGCACCTGATTTACGTTATTGCAGGGCTTTCTGCCAGACACAAGAGCACTTGAGCAAGGTGGCTTCCTAATGACACATATTTGGCTGGACTCTTCCATTGAAAAGAGACGGGAAGAGGGGAAGGGGGAAGGAGGCGAGGAGAGGAGGGGATGTAAACAGTATGTCACTGTATTCTGGCCAAGAGTAAAAAAACAACAACAACAAATAATTATCTCCTTACCAGAAGTTTCTACATCTGAACTCAGATGCACAGAGAAAAAAAAAAATGGGCTGTGTCGAGGGCGGTCTCGGTTTGACAAAGTCCCGAGAAGGCAAGCGTTCACAAAGTGAGCTGCCTCAGCCCTTCGACCCCCCTAGTTTTACTGGAATTGTTTCTAGCTTTGCTTAAGACTGCTTGCTCAGTTAGCTAAAGCTTAAGGAACTAGGGAGTTAAGTTGTAAATAGAGTTTACTTAACTACAACATTCCATGA